>PVKN010031994.1:0-12364 GCA_004027915.1 Capromys pilorides
ATGAGTTTCATCCCAGATTCAGTGGCAAGAGACAAACAGAAAAAGGACGCAATTGTATGTACAAAAGAACAGCTCTCAGGGTCTGAGATCACCACACTGTGCAGCTCTCCGCCAAGCATTTCTTAATTGGGGTGGGGGGGTAGGGAGCAGCTGCCCTGAATATCAAGAGCAGCCTTGAGGGGGACAAAACGGTGGTGGGTCCCAGCTGCATGTGACCTGCAGTCTGAGTGGGCTGGGTGTCTTCCAAGCGGCTAGGGCCAAGGCTGTCACAATGACAAAGGACCAAGAGCCCTCAGGCCTCTGTTCCCGCAGCTGGTTCTGGCTGTCCCAAGTCTCCACTTCCTTCCGCCAGCCCACAAGCCCTGCTGAAGCTGGCGCCATCCACACGTCGCTGGGTGAAGTCCTGCCACACAGACTCCGGAGGCCTCTGGGGCTCTGCACCCAAGTGTGGCTCACAGGGTCACATCAGAGACCTGGCAAGAAGCAGCCGCCACGCCTTGCTGGGGACACTCTGGCTTCTCTTTTCTGTTTACAACTCAACAAGAAAACATTCTCTTTGTCAATATGCAACATCAATTCTGAGCCCATGTATTTTAAAAAATTTTTATTTATGTATTTGATACAGGGCCTTGCTACCCAGTCCAGACTCATAGTGATTCTCCTGTCGCAGCCTCCCCAGCACTGGGATTACAGGCATGTGACACTATGCCTGGACTCTGTGGCCGGCTCAGCCCACCCTGGGGGCAGGGCTAGCATAGCATGTGGTGCCAGGGATCTAACCACAATCCCTGCACTTGCCTAAGCTTGCCTAAGCAGGCACTTTAGTCCACTGAGCAATCTCGCTGGCCCTGCATGAAAGTTTAAAGGATTAAAAACAATATATCAAAAAAGTCTAACACTGAGGCTGCAACACAACAGTCTCTCAGAATGTAACATGTTAGATGTGAGGTATTTTAAGATAATACAAGCAATATCTACTAAATACCAATCATTCATTTGAAGATACTTTATTAAGCATTTATACGGTTTTTTATTTTTATTTATTATTATTATCTTGTATTTTTTAGAGAAGGGTCTACAGGATGCACAGGCTTTCACCATGAGATCAGACTCCTAGTGATCCACCTGCTTACAGCCTCCCAAGAGCTGGGATTACAGGCATGTGCCACCATGCCCAGTCTCACTGGCCATCTCAGCGCACCCCAGGAGCGCAGCCGGCCCAGCAGGCCTGGGGATGGTCCTCCCAGGCCCTGTTCCTGCTTGCAGGTGCTTTAATCCACTAAGCTATTTGGCTGGCCCTATATGTTTCAACTAATTATTTAAAAAGGAATTAAACACATGCGCTGCCCACACCCAAGTGAATCTAGAAGGATGACCAGAGCGATGACAGAAAAAACAATGGGAGAAGTGCTACGCTCACACCTGTTCAGTCCAGGGGAACTGGAACGTGGGGTGACAGGATAAGTTTCTGCTCAGTGAGTACGTTTCTAGGCGCTAGGACATAAGCAACAGGGAGTGGAAAGATTCTTGAGACAGAAAGATAAGAGGTGCGCAAAGTACAACATATTTGGAAAACTAGAGGAACTTCCATAGTATTGGTATAGAGTTCAGAGAGCCACGAGTGGCTGAGGAGGAATGTGGAAAGAAGGCCTGAAAGCAGGCCATGCTGTGGCTTCCTAAATGTCAGTGCCCCCCCCCCCCCAAGCCCTTGTGTTCAACACCGTCTCCAGCTCCTAGCCCTGTTGGGAGGCAGTGGAACCATTAAGGAGCGCACCCTAAGGAAGAAACGCTAGGTCACTAGTAGCCTGTCCTCAGTGAGACTAGCCAGACCCAGTCCTTTCTTTATTTTGCAATACCCACTACTGTATGCTGCCGTCAAGATGTACTGTGCTGCCGGAGGCCCAAAGCGACGTGGCCATGTGACAAGGAACTGGACCCTCTGAGGCTGTGAGCCCGAGGGTTCACAGCCTCCATCCTGTGGTCCTTTCCTCCTTCAAGTACTTTATCACAGCAATGAAGGCTGACAGCAGTCAGGGGTTGTCTGACTGCAGGTACAGATAAGGGGCCCTGGGTCCCAGGCCATGGAGCCTGATTTCATGCTATGGATGATGGGTAATTCTTGGAAGACTGTAAAAGCATAGCATATGCTAGAAAATTTACCATGATAGATGCACAGAACATGGATAGAAGAGCAGAGAGGCTAAAACAGAAGCACCTCCAACATGGGCCAGGACTAACATCAAGGGCCTAAAGCATGACAAATGTAGGAGAGGATGGGGAACAGACTTAAGAAACAGAAATGCTGGCCCAGGAAGCTGCCTGAATTAGGGAAGATGTGGAGGAAAGGGTGGAGGAAAATATTAGGAAATAACAGACCAAAATGCTTGAAATTAAGTTAAAACTATCACCCTTCAAATCAAGATGCTTGAGGAGTTCTAGGTACCAAAAAATGTGTGTATTGGGGGTGGGGGAGGACCACACCAAGCAAAAGTTAGCCAAAGGAAAAAAAAGGATGAAGGATGCATTTTGCACTGAGGAAAAATGAGAAAGATGACCACAGACACACAGATCAGAAGTAAGGCAAAACGAAATATACCATTTTAATACATTATAAGAAAAATCACGGTTCACCTAAAATTCTTAACCCCTCAAAATATTGTGTTTCAAAAATGATGATGAAAGAGAGACTTTTCCAGATACGCAGAGGCTGAGTGAATTCACACGGGGAGGCCAGCACCAGCAGGACTGTTAAAGGGAAATGCTCAGGGAGAAGGAAATGATACAGGAGGGAAACAGTAGCACCAAAGACAAGAAGATAACTAAGAACTGTGCACAGGTAGGTAGAAAAAGAAAAGACTCTCTATCTCTCTCCCTCGCCCTCCCTTCTTCCCTCCTTCCTTCCTTCCTTTCTTTCTTTCTGTTTTTTTGAGACAGGATTTCACTCTGTAACACAGGCTGGCCTTAAACCTGAGGTGATCCTTCAGGGTAGGATTGTAAGTGTGCCACCACATACGGTGTTCTCTCATTCTTATTTTCTTGAAAGAAAAAAATAACTATTTTACATGGGGTTTATAAAAATATGTAGAAACAAGACACGGTAACAATAACACAAAGGCTGGGAAAGGGAACAGGGTTCCTATGTTAAACAGAAAGTAGTATAACAAACAACACTGGAAGACACAAAATGTGTATTTGAAAACTCTCCAGCAGCCACTACAGTACAAATTAAAAAGAGGCATAGCAAATAAAGCAAGTAAGCAGACAAGCTAAAATTATAAAACAATACAAAAATCCAGGCGTGGTGGCGCCACGCCTGTAATCCCAGCACTTGGGAGGCTGAGACAGGAGGATGGGTGTGAGTTCAAGACCAGCCTGGGCTACAAAAGTGAGCTCAAGGCCAGCCTGAACTGTGTAACAAGACCTTACCTCAAAAAGACTTTTGTCTTTAAATAAATAAATAAAAATTAAAAAATAAAACAATGCAAAATAAGGTAGTAGGGCCCTGGAGTATGGCTCCCTGCTACAGGAAGGCCCTAAGCTCGATCCCCAATGCAACACACAGACACACGCACGTGCGTGCTCACACACACACACACACACACACACACACACACAGGCAGTAAAGGAGAAATAACAAAGAATAAACAGGACAAACAGCAACTAGAAAAACCCACACTGATAATTATATAAAACATCAAATGGTTTAAGCTCATCAACTAAAAGTCAGGTTGTTTAAAACAATCAACTATAATCTATACTTAAGAAAATCCACTTCAAACATAAAGGAAAAGGGTGAAAAAAGAAATACGATTGCTAATTACTAATCAAAAGAAAGCTAAAGAATCAATATCAAAAGAGAGGACAGAAAAAAGAACATTACTTGGGAGAGTCTGTGTAATAAGACAGCTCACCCAGGGCACATAACACTGTTTTCAGATGAGTATTCCCTTGCCCGTTCTGTGCTGCTGTCACAGAATACCACAGACTCGGTAACCTACGAAGACCACACACGCCAGCCTCTGCGTGGCCCGGCACCCCACCTCACTTTGCACTGAGCATGTGTTTGGCTATGAGGAGGAATCTCTGCTCTTCTGTTTTAAGACCCATGCCAACTGCGGTCTCTGTAATCTCTCCCAGCTGCAAGCCTCAGACTCAGGGTTGCTTTCTTTCTGAATCATATTTTTCTGTTGCTTGATATAAAAATATTTCCATAAAATAGATGGGTGGCTTTTGAGCACGAATGAGACATAGATCAGTTTTTACTTTTCTCCTTCACTGTACCAGGCACATCATCTGCTCCAGTCTGTTCAGAATATAAACTGAACTGTCACCCAGCGTGATGACTGACAAGTGAGCACTACTATGTGACTGAGATCTAGCTCCGAAGGACACTGTGCCCAACGTGGATTGTTCTGCCCACTGTTCCTCCTGGCATGCTGTGCAGCCGCCCACCCAATGGGCCATGGCATACATTGTTCTCTGTTTCACAGAAATGATGGTGCCTTCCTCCCTGAATTTTAGTTTCTGTATTGGCTCAGGTTAGAACATGGGGACTTCGCAACGCTCCGACTCAGTGCCCTGGGCCACCCTGAGTCATTCCATGCAAAGTGGGCTCAGACGCAATGCTGAGTCGTGATAGGAGAGGCTGAGGCGCCAGCCACAAGTCCACCCATGGGAAGATCAACAGAAGTACAGCTGTCATTAACCTTTTTTTTCATGACAAAGAAGAAACATAATTTCAAATATCTCACAGGCATAAATTTTCAGATAATCATGCTTTTCACTGACAGAAAAACAAGGAGGTTGAAAAATGAAGCGCTGCTTAGCATTATTGTGTGCCTGTAATTATTGTCATCTATTTTAAGAGAATAGCATGACTAACTGGAATTCATTTTCACTTATGTGGCCAACACACCTGCTCATGATAATATATACTTTTCTTTCTAGGTTGATACTCTAGCCTAGAGATGAGTCAAGCAAAAATAAACATATTTTTCTCTTCCAAAGGCTATGTTCAGGGCCAGCCATACAGCTCAGTGAATTAAAGTGCCAGGTTAGGCAGATGTAGGGGTTGGAGTTTCAATTCCTGGCCTGCCATGCTGGCCCCGCCCCCGAGGCACACTGAGCTGGCAATCAAGACTGGGCATGGTGGCGCGCATCTGTAAACCCAGCACTTGGAAAGCTGAAAACAGAAGAATCACTACAAGTCCAATCCGTGTAATGAGACCCTGTAGATCCTGCACTAAATACAAAAAGATAAAATAAAATACAGGCTATGCTCACCAAGGTAGGTCAGCAAAATAACTATTGGATTGATCTAAGTGAAATAAGTCATCAATGGCAAATGTCACTTTACCTCTTTATAAGCAATAAGAACACATTTAGATCAAGAGGAGCCATGGACCAGGAAAATTCCCATAATGCTCAATCCCTAACAGGAATAACAGGAATGGACTCTTCCACTCCTCTGCCCACACCTTACACTTTTCAAAGTGCTTCTGGAGACAGTACACACGACGTACCTCATGAAGTAAACTAAGTTTTACATTTCCTTTCTTACAATAAAGAAAAATGAGAACCAAGGGGTTGCATAAATTATAAAACCACATAGCAGTCATTTTATGAATCAGATGTTCTCACACTAGAAATTAGTCAACCAGGATACTTACTCCGCTAATCGTTCTTATCTTGGGAAAACAAAGATATAAATATGAGAAATACAATGTAATGTAATGATTGATTGGTTGCTTGATTGCCAAACAGAAACATTTAGATTTTATTCTCAAAATTTCAATACTAAACAATGAATTTCTGATTAATACTATATAATTCCTTCCATTTTTCCTCCCACAGTCATCCACTGAGCATCCTCTGCTAGTGACACACACTGAGCTATGAAAATGGAAATAAGGGAAATAAGCCCAACATGACCCTGCCTTCAGGAAACCTACAAGTCACTGGAAGCAGGATCTTTTTTAAGGGTCGGGGTCAGGACTGGGGTTGAACTCATGACCTTGCACTTGCCAGGAAGGCATAAGTGCCACGGAGCTAATGCTCAGAAGTCAAGATGCATAATCTAGAGTGTATACACAAGTGAAGACTGGTCAAATCTATCCAGGAAAAAAATCTAAAATATGCCATGTAAGAAGTGATGCTTGTGTCAGATCTTATAAAACGAGTAAGTATTTCTCAGGTGGGTTAGGGTAGCAACGGTATGACAGCGAAGTGACGGCAGCTCAGCCTGTCTGGGTAATGGCAAAACTTGCTCTAATACAAAGTGATGGCTGAGGAGAGTGATGAGACTGGAAATGCACACAGAGGGAGAGACAGAGTCTCCTGAAAGACCTGCTTAGCAGTGTGAACAGCATTTACTTCTGCAGCATCTATTGTTAATCAAATTACACTTCCACATTCTGACATATATGTAAATATTAAGGCTTATTTTCAACAAATGGCTTCTTTCAATTCAAGAAATATAGTATTAATGCAAATTCAATTATTAGAACAATGCTAAGGTTTACAAATACAAGCATGAGTCAATGTATAGACTTTTTAAACATGTGACTCCTCAGATGAGCCACTGACCAGTAATTTTCTTAATTGCAATCATTAGGCTTGAAGAGAGTAGCCAACATAAGCATGACTTTAAAATAATTAAGAGCCCATAAACACCATGCAAATCACGGAGTGAAGCGTGCTATTCCAGCCCACCAAGAGATTCATGCAGGAGGAGCACGAGTTCGAACCCAGTTTGGGCAGTGTGGTGACTCAGCAAGACCCTGTCTTAAGACTGGAGATGCCCTGCAGCGCAAAGATTGTGGGTTGGATCCCGGCACCAAACCATCCGGCAACAGGATGAAAATATATTTAAGCAGTAAGGATACAGAATGTATTTTACCTTGCCTATTTTAATCTAGTTATTCAGTAGCAAACATCTAAAATAAATGAAACTGCCACTGACTTTTGTTTTGTTTTCGATAACCTGCAAAACCCATTTTTTTACAGTGTGACTATGACAAACTAGAAACACAAAAATATTTGGTCACTATATATTTTGATGATCAACCTGTCTGAACAAATCCCAGTTGGACTTATAAAAATAACACTAAATCAAACGGAGAACATGCAATGTTAAGTAGAACTTCAAGATCGGATGATTACTCAGTAAGACAAACTCAAGACAAGGAAATCCCTGTACACCATCTTATCCTGGAACATAAGGAACTGAATAAAGAAACATGACACACTTAAAAAACCTAAGGCCTTGTGAACTCATAAATCTAGCGCTTCAGTTTCAGGAGGAATGATTAGAGGAAAGAATTTAGGATACAGTTTTCTTTTCTCTCAAAATGTACTAGAGGCTATACATAAACACCAAACACATTTAAAGCTCTTCTGAGCTTTAAAGCTCCACTGTTCCTAATAGACTGAATACGTGAACTCTAGTACTTAAACTTGTTCTGCAATCCCCTAGCAGGACGCAGTGTGCACTAATTTGTTCTACCGGTTGCTATTTGCTTCTTGAGTTCTTGTGCTCCATATAGGGAAAAACCATTCCCAGACAAAGGAGTTTCAGATGTTAGTCATAAACAAATGAACAAGTGGGGCCTTGGAGATAGCTCAGTGGAATAAATGCTTGCCTGGCAAGCAAGGTGCTGAGTTCAATCCCTGGTACCACACACACACACACACACAAAATATGCATGAATGAACAAGTGTGGTACTAGGGTGCACACAGAGCAGACGGGGTTTCTCCACACCAAATGCAAGGCTGATTTCTGTGAGAAAGCAGAGTGTGAGAAAGATACCAGAAGGAGACCACAGACACTCTTGGGTCTGTCCCCACAAGGTCTCGCTGTTCGTGTCTCAGGAACAGACCAGAGTCCAACCCACTCCCGCGACCTAGAACTGTGGAGCTAAACAGCCAAGTTCCTTGATCATCAGCTGCTTCTCTTGTCCTGAACCTTGAGACAGACTCTGCACACTCATATTTTCCAACAGAAAACATTTATTATGCATGGTATCGTTTGATTGTCCTCTTAATGATAATGACAATAATAACAATCCTACCTTGTTTTAACATGTAACACCTGCTACATGTCTTTTTCTCTTGCAAGATTAAATGAAAAGTTTACAATGAGTATCACCATTACATATGTGAGAAAGCCAAGCAAGAAAAAACCAGGAGACTTGCCCAAGTCTCCACAACTAAAAACTGCCAAAATTGGATTCAAATTTAGATCCACATGGCACCAAAACATCTCACTTTTGCCAGGATTCCGTGGTGCTGTCCATATCTGACAGTGAGATATATAAATATATAGGCATATATAAAACTGTCTATACTATTTCACTGAAAAATAAGAATTCTAACCAGAAAATACCCGCACTGCTTCCTCTAGAGTTACAGAGCCAGAATCCCTGGCCTGGAACCCTAACTCCCCAACTGCCTTGCTGTACTCCTGTGAAAACTGCTTAGTGCTTACATGTACGTATGGGCCACTTTCTTTATGTTGGACCAGAGATAACAGCATTACTACGGGACCTCTGTGCAAGTTAAAGCAACACAAAACACCTAGCACAGTGCTCAGTGTATAAGCGGGGACTCTGCAAACAATGCTGGACTAATTGCAAGTCTGAATTTTTCGCGTTATTCTGTGCAGCTTGTATTTGTATTCTTCTGCAATTAAATCATGTCCCATTAAAGGTAAAGGGAAGAGCTCCTGCTAATTAATCCTGCAAAAGGCTTCCAGCAGATGTAGGCACAGGCTGCACCTGAATAGCGTGACACACAGATGGCTTTAGGTTTCTAGATGCATCAAACTGAAATGTGTGGTGTTGAAAAAAATGATCACATCAAGCTCAGTTCACATCCAGCTTTCGAAGAAATGTCTCCTCCAGAGGGTTTGTTACACTCTGGTGGAGAAAGCTGCATCCTCACAGTCTCAGCTCTGTGCTCAGCTTCCTCACAGTCATCACATACCTGAATCCCCGGGCTTCTTCAGATCCTCAAAAGATATAACAAACAGTGTAAAACATAGCAAAAGGTACGCTGTAAGCAATAAAGTAAAAATCAGGACCAATAAAAACCACAGATGATGACAACTACAAGTGAAAACAGAGGGAAGTGTGCGTGACAGAGGGGCAGGGCAGGTCCTAAGAGCAATGGGTCGGTTCCGAGCGTCCCAGGACTCAGGGTGAAAGAGGAAGCACAACGGTTCTCAGCGTCAAGAGTCCAAAGAGCACATCAGGACCCACCCGGGTCAGACTGCTGCAGCACTGCTGCCCAGGCTCCCAGCCACCGATGTCCCACAGCCCTCCCATGTCTTTCCAAGTGAGTAGATTGTCCTCACCCCTCTCTATCACCCAGGACACCAGGCCTCGCACATTCTGATGCCTCCAAGGAGCTCAGGAATGCTCTTTCCTGAACATACTTCATTGTATGCTTTTATTAGTGGAAAACATTTCCTAACAGAGCAATATGAGAATAACAATAGCATATAAGCTGCATATTGTTGTCTTCACAGCTATAACTCGGGTTACACCCAGAATACAAGATATGGGCATAAAAGATTGTCCAAATGATATTAGTACCAACTTTTCAATGAACTAAGAGAAACTAAGAACATAACTGTCTTATTTATTCCTTTCCTGTTCCCTTCTTTCCTTTTCCCCTTCTCCCACTCTTGTTCCTCTTTCCTGTTGAATAATTTCTACCCTTTCACAATCTCTACTGTGCATTTTAGTCCTTATTTACTCTTTCAGTTTGTCACACCAGGGAGACAATATGATGTTTCCATGTGTGTGTGACTTATTTCACTTATGAGTATGGTCTCGCATTGGATCCATTTACATATAAAAAATCAGACCCCTTAAATTCAAAGGCCCAATGCAAAAATACACATCTGAAATGAATGCAGACTTCTCAGATGAAGAAATACAAAAAATGGCAAATAAGTAATGAGAAAATGTTCAACTTTATTGCAACTTTTGTGAAAGTTCACTACACACTGCTTTCAGGAGTGCATGAAGGCACTCTATACTGTCATTTAGAAATAGAATTATGTTTGAGTCTATAGCTCCGTGCCCCTGCTGGATGGACAGCTGAACTCCCAGATGCAGTGTCTCTATCACTGGGAGAGGCCACAGAGGGTGCTAACACAGCTCTTGCTAGAAGCTCCTCACCCCATGACCCAGTGCAGCCTGAGCAGGTGAGGACACAGGACAAAAGAAGAGAAGGAGCGCAGCACCGCCCCCAGGCAGGCTCAAGGGCCCTGTCTTGTTGCTTGCACGTGGGAGCCAATATATCCTCTTTAGTGTGGGAAAAAAAGATTGCTACGTGTGTGATCCTGGCATCTGCACTGTAACTACCTCAGCTCTTTCTACAGCTCTTTTCTATTTCTGCTCTGGTGGGTACCAGGTGCTTCCCAGAATTCCTCAGGTGTCTTCAGCCACCAGAACCTGAGCATTTGCTTCCCTTGAGCCCTGGAGACATGACAGAAGTTTAGCATTCCCAAATTCTTAAATGTCAAAAGCTTAACTCGCCTTATTCCCTAACCTGTTCCTAGATCGGAACAGGACAGAGACCGCCATCCATGTGGAATCAGTGTTCACCTCCCCAGTACGAGGCCTAAGTAAGACCAAAGAACATACGCCCAATGAACTTAAAAAAGAACTGTCTTTAAACAATGTTCTCACCCTGCTAACAGATTACTGTTTAAATATTTTATTCTAAGTTTATTAAACTGATCTGAGTGAGGGTTTTCTATGGAACTATCTTACAGAATTTGAATTACCATTCCATACTTAGTTTTTCAAACTCTGTTTCTTTTGAAATAAGCACAATTTTATATACTTTCAAAATTTTTATATAATTCTTTTTTAAATAACTTTATTTTATTTATTTATTTATTTATTTATTTATTTATTTATTTATATCATGGCTGGCTCAGCCTGCCCTGGGGGTGGGGCTAGCACAGCATATGATGCCTGGGATGGAACCTCAGTCCCTGCCGTTGCCTACATTTGCCTGAGCAGGCACTTTAGACTGCTGAGCTATCTCGCTAGCCCCACAATTTTGTATGATTCTATTTTTTTTTTTTTTTTTTATGTGTGTTTAGTACAGGGCCTACACGGTCTCAGCACACAGACTGGACTTGTAGTGATCCTCCTGTTTCCAGCCTCCCAAGCTCTGGGATTACAGGTGCACGCCACCACTCCCAATATCAGTCGGGGCCGGCCCAGCATGCCAGAGGTCAAACCACAGTCCCAGTGTCTGCCTGATCTCCTGAGCTATCTGGCTGGCCCTTGTGTAATTCTATAGAAAAGGAAAAACAGTTACCTAATATGTTTATTATTTTTGTCACCAAAGAAATGAGAAACAGAAACTGTGATCAATTAAAGGTTTACTTTGGAATAAAGAGGAAAAGCTGACATTAAAGCACAGCCAACAACTCCACGCTGGCTATTAAACTACTGTCTCGGTTCCAGTCCCACCCTTCCTTCCTAAGATTTACGATAGTGGGGCTGGGCCGAACAAGCTTGTCTGCTGGCTGGATCTGTGCGGCCCCGCCAAGGCAGAGCGCTAGGCGTAGACTGGCTTGGTGCACGGGGGCAGGACCTGCCCTCCCAATGTGCTCCTGCCACTGCCCAAGTCCTTCCCCCCAGCTCCCGGTCCCAGACGTTCACTGCTCTGCCCTTCACCTTTAGAGCCAGGCTCACCGCATGCCCTCAGAGGTACAGCAGAGCTGGCTGGCGCTCCATCCTCAGGGCCCATAAATGCAGCTCCAAGGGTCCCTCTTCTGTGTCCCTGGGGCACCTCCTTGGGGGCAGGAGCCCCGCTCAGAGGTCTCACCCTTGGCCATGCAGGCACTTCCCTTGCATAGGCCTGACAGTTACCATCACCAATCTTCCTCACCCCCGTCTTTCGACCCTTTACTTTTCTATGTTCTTTTTAATTGGTTCCTAAGTGAAATTCTCCCTTTTAAAAGAGAGAATGTAGCTCCTGTCCTTAACTGATATGAACTGTTTCTGAGGCTCCCCCACCCCGTCAACTGCCCTTTAACTGGAGCGTACATGGCCTGGGTGATACAAGAAAAAGTACAAGTTACGAGCAGCTATGACGTTGAAGTTTTTATTAGACACGCTACATAGTTTATGAATCCCCTCCCCAAACAATTTTTATATTATGCTGTCTAATTTAATATTCAAATTGCATGCAGTCTTATCTGTATACTTTTTATGTTCTATAAGACACAAATTTGTAAGTCTAATTTTACATTGAAAATAGGTTATACATATACGGTACTGGGCACACAATGGCATCTCGATGAGTTTTTATCTTCAATTCACCATATGAGAAAAA
>PVKN010031995.1:0-12357 GCA_004027915.1 Capromys pilorides
TTGTTGTGTTTGTTTGTTTCTTTATTTATTTATTTTGTGGCTGGTTCAGCCTGCCCTGGTGGTGGCGCTGGCGCAGCATGTGGTGCCGGGGATTGAATCGCAGTCCCTGCAGTTGCCTGAGCCCTCCTAAGCAGGCGCTTTAGACCACTGAACCATCTCGCCGGCCCCAAAGTACATGATGATTACATTCATTGTGAGGTGTTGGTTCATGTATGATACATATTATTTCTTTCTTTGTCACCTTTATGTCTTATTTACTCTCTAATCACTGAGACAAAATATCTGACACCCATAAATGATGGGAAAAAAACAATTGGAGCATAGTATGTAGAAGTTTCAGTTTCAGTTTATGGACTGCTGCTTCAAGGCAGGGCAGCATGTCAGAGGAGAATCAGCTTATGGCATAGCAGACCAGATGCAGAAGGAGATTAATTGTGGCAGGAGGAAGAGTTAAACCATTCCAGCCCTCACTACCACTGACTCTTCTCTTCTGACCTGATCCCACCTTCTGACAGCAAGTCAACTATAAACTCATCAGTGGACTAATCCATGATTATCATACCCTATGATCTAATCAGCCCTTAAGAAGCCCCATATATGAGCACAAGAATCTTTGTGGAGGAACATTTAGATATAAACCATAATATTCCACCTCTAGATCCTAAAAGTTACGCATATTTCTTCATGCAAAATGCATTTAGTTTGTGTTTGTGAGTTGCCAAAGTCTTATCCATTTCAGTTTCAGCACTGCCAAAAAGTTTTACTCCAAAGTATCCTCTGAAGCACACAACTTTTTACTGTGAGATCCTATAAAAATCAAATGGAAAATTAACACTCTCACCATACAGAAGTGGTAAGCTAAGCATTCCAATTCCAAAAGTTAGAAGTAGGGAGCTAGAAAAAAAATGGGATTAAAGCAAGATTGAAATGAAATAGGATAAACATCACATCTCACATTTTCATGCTCAGCATCATGGGCAATGTGTGGTGAGATATGAACTCCAAAGACCTTGGATGGCTTCTTCCCTATGACCTGGTCGTGGTTACAGACATCATGATTTTCTGGTAGGCTAGCTTTGTTCACAGTGCATATAGAGCAGATTTTCCTTATATATTCATTCTATGATGCCATGAACACAAAATTGCAGATAGCCATTTAGCATGTCAATTTCCAATCCTTTGTTTATATATTCAAAAATGAGATTAGTGGATTATATGGTAGTACTAATTTACTTCAGGCATTTCTACCGTATTTTTCATAATGTTGGTAGTAATTTATATTCCCATCAACAGCTTACAGGATTTGCTTTTTTTTACATCTCTGCTGCCCCATGTTATTTTTTGTCTTTTTCATATTAGTCATTTTTACTGGAGAGAGTTGATATTTCATGAGATGTAAATTTGACTTGCCCTTATCATTAGTGACACTGAACATTATTTTTTGTACCATGTAGCCATTTCTGTGTTTTTTTTCCCCCTTGGGAGATGTTTGTTGAAATCTTTTATGTGCTTTTAAATTAGGCTGTTTTCTTGCTACAGAGCTTTTTGAATTCCTCTTGTATTTTTGTCTTCTTATCCGACACATGGCTTGTACTTATTCTTTCTTATTCTACATATTATCTCTTCAAATTGTGAATTGGTCCTATTCTGTGCAGAAGATTTTCTGATTGATAAAATCTCACCTGTCTACTTTTATTTTTCTGCTCTCAGTATCATATCAATAAAAATTCCATGTCCAAAGCAATGTCCTAAACCTTATCTCTCCATTTTGTTCAGTAGTTTTACAGAATAAATTGTTGTGTTTAATGTACATCTAGTTAATTCTTGTATGTGGTCTCACATCTAATTTTATTCATCTGTACCTTTCATTGAAGAGACTCTTCTCCTCTTATTGGGTTCTGGGCACCTGTAGCAAAAATCGATTGAGCACAAAGATGCAAGCTTATTTCTCTGGCCTTTCTGTCATGTTTCATTGACAAATATTACCTGTTTCTATGGTAGTTTCTTGTGACTTTGCTTATAGTCACTTTAAAATATATTTTGAAATCTGATAGAATGGTATATCTGGTTTCACTTTTATTTCTTTCCGTGAAGTTTGTTTTGATCTTTCAGTCTTTTCCATTTCCATGCTAATTTTAAAAGCATTTCCAACAATTTTATCAGTCCATGTCTGCAGTATGTGATGATGATTACACTCTTCATGGGGAGCTGGTACAGGAACATTATACATCATAATTTCCTTACTTTCACTTTCCATTCCTGTTCTTCCATTTCCCTTCAAATACGTCTCTAACACATCTTTTTCAATTTTGTGAAAAGTGCTAGTAGAATGTTGATAAGAACTGTATTGAGTATGTGTATTTCTTTGTGTCATATGGATATTTTAGCAATATTAATTCTTCAAATTTATGAACACGAAAAATTGCAAGCTTTTTCTTAAGATGTGGAACACTACAATGATGGCTGCTTTTACCACAACATTCCAAAGTAGTAGAGGTAGACCATGCCAGAACAATTAGGGAAGAGAAAGAAACAAAATACACCCTATCGAGAAGGGAAGAAATCATATTGTGCTTATTTTTGGTACTTTAGGGAAGGGTCTACAGCGTGTTCATTGTCTCACTACTAGATCAGACTTGTAGTGATCTGCCTGTGTTTAGTCTCCTAAGAGCTGGGGTTACAGGCACACTCTACCACGTCCAGTCTCAATTGCCTTCTCAGTGTTCCCTGGGGGGGCAAGGCCAGCACAGCAGGCCTGGGGAACCCAGCCCCTGCACCTGCTTGCAGGCGCTTTAATCCTCTGAGCTATTTGGCCAGCCTTCATATTGTGTTTGTTAATGACATGATGTTACGTATAGTAAAATATAAGCATTTATTTTTTTTAAAAAAAGACTAGAGTTTATAGGTAATGGCAGTAAAGTTTGAAGGGTACAAAGATCAGTATATCAATCAGAATTATTTCTATGTAGAAATAAGGAACTGTTCCAAAAAATGAAATTAAGAAAATAAAACAACCACGAAAACCAAAGTTTAATTGTGAGCTTACACCAGGAGATGAAAACTGTGTAACTTAGTATAAAACACTGATGAAAGAAATTGAAGAATGTGAATAAATCAATATTTTGTGCTCATAGATTTAGAGAAACTTTTTAATTTAGAAGTTATGTATTTATGTCTATGCATGGCAAAATATAATTAGCACAGACTACTTCCAATTTCATGGGTATTATGGCTTAAGAAGAAGAAAAACGTGTTTAAGTAGAAAATAATGGTCAATTTACAGAACAGTGATAGATAAACAATAATAAGAGACATGCCAGACAAACTATGACTGAGATTTGGAAAACACTGTCACATTCTGTTGCCTTAAGCAGGAAATGAATGAAGAAACATATTTTAACACCTCTTCTCTGCTTGATGCTTTTATCACATATTTTCAAATGATGCAATACATTTGATATTTTCTGAACCTTTTCTATATTAGAAAATTAGTCATGTACTGGAGGCACTAAAGTGAAGAAACATGTTGTCTCCCCTCATCAAACTTTCAGCAGGGACTTTGAAGATACCTGAAATCAAATTTCTTAGTGAAATTTTAAAAATCTGTGAAAATTTCTGCCCACCAGTTCTAAGCATGTATTTCTGAATTCCGTTATAAGTTTATCTTCCGTTTTGTGCCAAGTTTTTCTTCAATTGAAAATAGCAATTTTGATGTAAATCAATTCAGCTGTGCTTTTTAGTCACTCAAAGGTCAGTTATCAGCTCTGATTCAACTGCATTTGTGATATTAGCATTAAAAGCAAGGGTGTCACAGCCCCAGATATCAGGTGAATCTGTGCTCTATAAATAGCGAAGATAATAAGACACTTCAGCTTTCTGCTAGTAAAACTTTATATAGGGTCTCAGTGACTAAAATTATAGGCATTTAGAATGTCAGGAAGGGGAAAAACCTTATTATGGTAAAATAGCACAGAGTTTGCCTCTGTAATAGTTATGAGTTTTTTCTTGCTTAAAATAACATGGTTTTTATGAGGTTATAATACCTGCTGGAAATTAAGAGTAGTACTGCATTTTGCAGCTCATTAAGTGTTGATTGTGTAAGTATTTCTGAGTGAGGCATCAATGGAATTTTTCTCAAAAAAGCAAAACTGATGGGTTTTCTCTATTGCTTTTGTTATTATTTTCTCAACTATGTGTTTGTAACATGCATAATTACTCTCAGTGATTACACTGAATGTTCATTTTCTTATCTACGAACAATTTTAGATCTGAAAAAGATACTGCAGAAGATGTAATAAAGAAATCTAGGTTGCATTAGCTGGAATTAGCATTTATGAATATTTTAGTTGGCTATTCTGTAGCTAATTTTCATTATTGCCATGCTATTTTCTCTATGATGCCTAAATCTAAATATACATTTAAATGCATTAATTCATTTTTCAGTGAAGAACACTTTAAGCAAAGGCTATAGCTTTGTGAGTTCTGTTTCCAGATGGAAAATGATTAAGTAATGATGAGGCCTGTGATCACTGCCTAGTGGTCTAAACACCTGTTACTCCTATAGATTTTCGAGAAGAGGTTTTCAGGGATGTCAGTCATGGAGGGAGAGGAGACAGAATTCTTTTTAACAAATAATAGTAGTTTAATAAAACTAGCTATATCAGTTGGCTCTAATCAGGAAATAAATACCATTCTGATTTTGAAGCTAAAGCAATAAATTGATAATCCACACACTAGCCATAAGCTTTTGTCATTTTTAGAGCTTTGTCTTTCTGATTTTTACCCTCCTCATTCCACTGTATTTTAAATATAGCAGCCAGAAAGACCTGCCACCCATGATCAAGGTCTTGTTGTTCCTTAAACATGCCAGACAGTCGAAATCCCCACCTTATCACTTGCTGGTCCTGTTCCCTGGAATTCTTCCCTGAGATATTACGCAGTGTGTTTCTTCATTTATTTTGCCCACCTGTCACCTGCTAAGTGAGGTATTCCCTCAGAATCCATCACCTTACATGCAAACTTGCTCTTCATTCTTTATATCCCTCATGTTGGATTCTTTCTCTCCTCTCTCTCCCTGGCCCCTCCATATGTGGAGTCCTATATGTTATTAATCAGTCCTGCTTGTATAATACTGTTACATAATATTGAGGGATATTATAAAGTTCTCTATATTTAACATGACTTATAAATGATGGTTTATGAAAAACTGTGGACCTCAGACACTACTTTTGTCTAGATTAAAGGCAGGCTTCATACAACATTAAAATCTGAACAAGTGACTACTTTGTCCCATGCTGAAACTTATCCTCTGAAGACTTAAACCTTCTGGTGGCAAGAAGTAAGTAAAGACCAACATAAAGAAAACTGTACAAGGAAAATAAAGCCTATCTGTCCCATTCAGATGTCTAACTAGACATTACCAAAAAAGACTCACAAAGAGAAATTGATTACAAATACTGTAATGCCATGTTATAACGACCAAACTGGACAGATAAATATGAATAACTTCTGAAACTGTCACATCATAAGCAGTTGTGTTACCTTTACATCCAGGCACCCCTACTATGCCTCATCGAGTGCATATTCCAGACCATTTTGGTTTTTGCACTATTCTTGAGCTGTCCATAAGAAATATTTTAGACATCTTAATTTGCTCCTTCCATTGCTTCCGCTCTTGTCTAAGATCAGAGCTGCTTTTCATGTCATATTTAATTCTCCTTGCTCCAGCTCATATATAAGCATTTCTTAGTTGAACTACTGTAATGACAACTTAACTGATCTGCCCAAGTCTTTTACATGATAGTGACTGCTTATAACTAATTGGTATCCTGATATCTTTAACTAAACAATTACTATATTGCATACATTAGGGCCAGAGGTATAGCTCAGTGGCACAGCACCTGTCTGGCAAGCATGAGGTCCTGAGTTTGATTCCTGGTACCATAATAAATAAATTAATGAATACATTTAGTACATTGTTTTAGATGGCTTTTCATAATCATTAATTCTTAACAAAAGATTTTGAGCATCACATTGGTAATAATTCATATTTCTCATGTGGGATAAAGTTCAAAAAATTTAAATGACTAACTCTTGGTCTCACAGCTAAACAGTTTCAAAGTTAAGTCACATGAATTTGTGCCACACCATACATAGCCCTTAATAATTTTCCTAAAATACAAATACTTTTTCAAAATGGACCCTTGAATCATGATACTCAAGGATCTCTATAATGTAACACTACTGTATTTTGAAGTTTTAACACTTATTAAATTGTCCATCATCATCATGTTCAAATTTAACAAATGACTGCCTCCTGCCAATATTCTAGGGTTTTCAGTGTTCCTCTAAATTGGCCTGTGCCTTCTCTCTACTTAGAGTTTTTCCTTCCCTATTAAAAATCCTATAATTTGTCAAGCTCTGCTTAAGCATTACTTTTATCATGAAACTTTACCTAACGCCTCTTGGGCAGGATTTGTGGAATATTCTTCTATGTTCTTACAACATTCACCATTTCTGATATGATGTATCTCCATTTTGGCTTCTAATACAGTTGCTCCTATGTTTGTCTCCTCTCTCCAGATGCAAGTTCCTATGGCCAAGGAGTATGTCTTTTTCTTTCATAACTTAATTTTCATCACTAAACAAAACGTAAGCCATTTTAAAGTTTCTTAAAAGCCTATAGTGTGATCTAAAATGCAGTGAACGATGAAAATTTTTTAAAAGAATACTACAGTAAAAGATTCATTGTCATTAATAGTCATTGAAGCACTCCTCATTACTTTGCACACACACATATCCTATTATTCTTACCACTTTTTGAAGCAGTTCTGGGAGTACTCTTTTGAGAGTATATTTAGTGGTACTCTTGCTCTTGGGGCTGCCTTGATATTTGACTCAATTTACGATATTTTCCTTCATTCATCATTTTGAATTTAGGGGAGAGCCATAGGTTGCATGGTGTCATTTCAAAGGAAGAGGATGCTGTAATGACTTTACATGCCTGCCTTGCTATTGGATCTGGATATTGTAGAACTCAAAATATTTTTGATCATACCTCATACAGACATGGCGAAATTACTTTCAGAACTGCTTCAAAAAGGAGCAGGACTAAAGCACCTGCTTAGGCAGAACACAGTGGCCAGTATTCGATTCCTGGTGTGCCATGCCGGCCCTAACCCTGGGACCAACTGAGATGGCAATTGATAATGGGTGTGGTGGTTCACCTGTAATCCTAGTACTTGGGGGGCTGACAACAGGAGAATCATTATGAGTCCATTCTATGTAGCAATACTCTGGAAACCCTGTAGAACCTGTAGCCCCTGTACCAAATACAGAAAAAGTGTGTGTAAGGGGGGAGGAATTATGGGATAAGTGCATCTGAAACAAGGGATGTTATTTCAGGTGGAGTAATGGCAATGTGCTTAATGTAATAAAATTTTAAAATTAAAATATTCACTGTTTATTTTGATATCATTTGTATATTGAATGTGGGATAAATATTGGAGTTTCCAAAGGTCATAGCTTCACTTTATTTCATTAATGTCTACTGGCTACAATTAGCATATTTAGACAGAATCATCAACTCAGGGTTAGGAACCTTCTAATCCACAAGTTGTAGAGCATTTTGAACATTATACAGTAATTTATCCTTCAAATGTATTCATTTTCATTAGTTTAATTTATCTGTAGTTACCTTGGTCCAAAAATATTAAAAATAAAGTGTCAGAAACACAAAATTCATAGACTTTATATTGTGTACTGTTCTGAGGCATGTGTTGAAATCTCATGCCATTCTGGATGGGAATCACCTTTGTCCATGTTGCTAACACTATCCATTTATTAGTCACTCAATTATTCCATGAACCAGTATGATATCACAGTGCTTGTGGTTTACTCACCCTCATTTTACTTGCTAATTGCCCCATTTTACAAAAGTAATGATGTCAGTAATTTGGATATATAATAAAGAAAGGTGTAAGTTGCTCTGAGTGAAAAGGTGAAAGTATAGTAAAATATTTTAGAAAGTAAGTGAGAGAGGCTATATTCACTTAATTTTTGACAGAATATGGGTATAATTATCCTATTTATTATTAATTAACATTGTTAATGTACTGTACATAACTTATCAGATAAAACTTCATATATGTGTGTGTGTGTGTATGTATGTATGTATGTGTAAAGCATGCTATAAATAGGGCTTTCTATGATCCACAGCAGTAGACACCCAATGGGGCTCTTGGGAAGGATTCTCTGGCAATAAGGTAGGTTATTATATTATGATTATCTAATAGCATATAGTTCTGCCAACAGGCTGTCTAGAGAACACAAGGAGATGTGAAGTCCAATAGCTGATTCAGTGAGTAGATTTTGAGTAAATAAGTGCAGACTGACATGACCCACACAGTGTGTGCGTTGAAAGGATATGCTCCTGTTGTCAGTGTCCAGTTTGGTCTGGGTTAACCAATTTTGGAAATCTACAATAAATTGCAATGCAATTTCTAGAGAAAGGAAAGTATGAGTTGTTCTCTAGAGGAAATGGACAACTGTGGGCGACAATGATGATTAGAATGATTCCGGACATGTGTTTCTTGCTGATGCCCATATACACATAGACCATAATGAATGTACTGGAATTTGGCAAACTCAGGCACAGATGTGGCGATGGTGAGTGTAAAGCTGCATGTTTACTTCCCATCTGCTATTAATTTTTCATTTAAGAATATCAAATAGTGAAGATTAGTGTCAACAAAAAACCATAGGAGATTTGATAGCAACGATACAGGCATGATGAATCGCAGCCCCCTGGATTAGACTCTCTAATTAACTTCCAGTTGTGTGAGGGTCAGTATCTGATGACCCAGCAGATGCAAAACCTTTCTTTCTTTCTTTCGTTTTCTTTTTCTTTCTTTTTTTCATAAAGTATTCCTATGTAATGCAGGCTTGCCTTGAACTCACTGTGTAGCACAGGTTGACCTCAAACTGGCAAAGATACTTCTACTTCAAATACTACACTTGTGTAGCAAAAATGTTATAAAGAATATCCTGCAACACTGTCAGCATAATGCCTGTACCTTTACTTAATTTCACTGCAAAACACAAAGTACTTGCATATATAAAGACTTCAACAGTTAATCTTTTTTTTTCTTTTGATATCAACTCACCTGGCTGGGATTTTGTAAACTAAGTGACTTTTTGATTCTCATAAACATGACATTTTAACGAATAGAATAACATGAAAATATGTATCTGTGTCAACATATCTAAAATGTTCTCTATCAAACTGTGACCTTTTCTATTTGAGGTAATAGCTGAATCACTTTTCTTTGTGTCCACAAAAGACACAGAGAATTTCCAATGATATGATCTGTAATGCAAAATAATGCTTAGTAAAATTGTTTAAACTCAGATATTTATTCAGAGATAGAAAGAGCTCAATATACCTACTGATTGAAAATGAAGCCCAGCCCCCTCAATTAGATTCTCTAACTTCCATATGTGTGAGGGCACAAGACAGATCCAGTGTGTTCATAAAGAACATTTTTGAGTCAGGAAAGACTCCTGAGGGGTTAGATTATAGCTCACAGGATATTTCAAGAGGATTTTCTTTACTTCTTGTGAGTGAAAAAAATACGAAGGATGCCAAAATGGTGTATATATGATTTGCAAAGGTATTCTCAGAAGCACTCTTCCATTTTTTTCTCTCAATTCCTAGCAAAGTATGCATAAAGCTATTTCAAGCTCCTCTACCTCTCAGACGTCCTTCAACTGTGATACGAGTAATTGTGGAGAGCATAAGAGACAAGAGTGCTCCACTATCTACTCCATCCTTATCTTAGCATATACAGAAGTAAGATATGAAGGGTTTAAGTGGGCCCTTTAAGGGAAACTAATTTAAGACAAAATCCAAAGCGACAAAATAAACCAGTGTTTCCTTAAATGAGACAACTCTTTTGTTCCTGCTTTGAAATTTCTTCCTTGTATATTAGAAGCAAGCTCAGGTAAGACTTGTGTAAGTCATAAGTACTTCTAGGGTGCCGTTGGCCTTCCACTGTCAGACACCATATCATGCAGATGTGACAAAACATAACCTTTGCTTTGAAGGATGCAGTAGTCTAGAAGGGTAGATAGACACAGGCAGAGAATCACCTATATTTTAGTGAGATGCTGCTCTAATGGAGATAGCTACAGAAATGCAATAATGAAAACTTTCCTTATTCTTCCTGGGGAAAAAATTCTGAAATGTTAATGAAACTAAATGTTGATGTTATTTAAGAAAACAAATACAATTTTTCAAAAAGATAGAAATGATATCTCATGAAAATGACATGGAACATTGAAACAGCACCAGAATTTGAAAATGCCACCAGGATTTTTGCTCTCTGCTTCTCTGTTACTATTGCATGATTTATGTCTTTCTGTCTCTTTCTTTTTCTCTTTAAGCCAGCTTCCAATATTTTAAAATTTCCATATAAAACATGGGCTCTTCAATGGATATATCATAATTCTCACTTCACTAGAGGGCTCTTTCTGGAGAAAAATGATCTGATTGGCTCAAATTGAGTCACTGCCTAACTCTTATTCCATATTCTGTAATAAAGGACCATATGCCAGAAACATAATTCCTGATCCCAAACCCTTGAATAATGAGAGAAGTTCCTGGGCAGCAAGGGCTAGACTGACACTAGCAAGAATTCATTTCACAAGCATATATAATGAATATACAATGTCATAGTTACTCTTCTCTCATTGCTGGGACAAATGCCTGACACTCAAACTTAGGGAAGGAAAGGTTAATTTAGCTCACAGTTACTAGAGGCTTCAGTCTATATTCAGCTGGCTCCAATGCAGAATGGCACATGTCAGAAATCAACCTTTCATAGTGGCAGCTAAGAACAAGAGCACAGGGAGAGAGGTAGCAGCAGTTCAAGCAGCTAATTTCTCTTCCTCCATTACATTGAAGTGCAAATCACCTGCCCCAGGGGAGGAGCAGCACCCATTCTCACAATAATCGATTACAAATTCCAGAAGCTGCACAATGACTGCATGAAGTTTTGGGGGACACCTATACACAAACCATAACATTCTGCCCCTGGACCCCCAAAGACTCATGCACCGCCCCAATATTTGGCTGCTTTGAAATATCTTTTGAAAAATTAATCAGTTCTCCATGCCTAAACTCACTCTCAGGCGAAGTCTCTGGGAAAAGATACCTGCATTTGTTGTCACAAAATGCAGACAACTTCTCTGATAAGTCAAAACACAAATGATCCAGATTCCAACAACCAATGTAGTCCTTCTTCCCAGCAGAAACCTCCCCAGCCTTGTCTTTACAAGCAGGCCTTCTGTCAGTCTTCTGGTCTGAGCTCTGACCAGAATCTCCCCTACAGAACCGCCAAAGCTTTTCCAGCTCTTTGCAAGTAGAGAACCTCTCCAAACCTTTCCTGTCTCTTCCCATAAGCTATTCCCAAAAACTTATAATCTACATGATCAGGTTAGTCACAGCAACCGCCCCATTCCTGTGGTACCAAATTCTGTCTTAGTTACTCTTCTCTCATTGCTGGGACAAATACTCAATTCTCAAAATGAGGGAAGGGAAGGTTTATTTAGCTCTCAGTTACTGGAGGTTTCAGTCTATATTCATCTGGCTCCAAGGCAGAGTGGCACATGTCAGAGATCAGCCTTTCATGGTGGCAGCTAAGAGCACAGGGAGAGAGGTAGCAGCAGCTCAATCAGCTAACTTCTTTTTCTCTCTTACACTCAAATGTAAATCACCTGCACCAGGGGAGGTGTAGCACCCATTCTCACAATTATCAACTAGGAATTCCACAGTGTGCACCATGACTGCATGAGGCTTTCGGGAGGACACCTATAAACAAATCATAACATGCAGTATGATTGATACCTAAGTATGAAGTGACGTGGGAGGCAGAACAAGAGGCTTAGTAGTCAGGAATAAAATTTTAAGCACTTTGCACTGGGACTTTATCATGGAGGCTGTCCTTAAAGAAGTTCAACCAGTAATATGATAAAGCTTTTCATGGAAACAATAATAAATAACAATATTGGTTGAGGACGAGTAACTGCAGAAGGAAGACTGGAGAATATTAATGTACATTATATAACTATTAAACCTAATGATATCATAATTGCATAGTATTCACTAATATTGTATATGTCATATCACTTATTAGGTATAATGTTCTGCATTATTATATATTATTAGTAGTGCTTGTGAGTTGAAGTACTTCTTGGTAGCACAACTGGATAAACTATATAATAAGTTAGGATTGTTTGAATACTGACTATGCCAGCTTTCTCTTTAGCATATATAATATTATTTATTTCACACACAGT
>PVKN010031996.1:0-12357 GCA_004027915.1 Capromys pilorides
AAAAAAAAAACTTGTAATTCTGACACATGAGCAATAAACAAACTACAAACCTATTTTTATCCATGTTATAAACTTTCACAGGATAGTGGAACTTTTAATTTAAATAATTACTCAGAATGTTTCTGTATGTTATTTTGTACAAAAGTTCTTAATTATTTTGTATTTTAGATAATGAAACATTATTAGAATAAATGATCAGATTTCTAAAGTCTATTTTAGAAATTACAAAAAATTGGTTTTCCAGTATCAGAAAAGAATATTTGAAAGCTACCAATAATTGTGGCCAGGTTTCTTTTTCTTTCTTCTTCTTCTTTTTTTTCTTTTTTGTCTTTTTGAGACAGGGTCTTGTTATGCAGTTCAGGCTGGCCTTGAGCTGACTTTTGTAGCCCAGGGTGGTCTCCAACTCTCACTGATCCTCCTGCCTCAGCCTCCCAAGTGCCGGGATTATAGGCATGCGCCATCACGCCTGGCTGTAGCCAGGTTTCATTTCCTGTTCTACCACTAAGGCCTGGTGTAGGCTAATTGCAAGGGGAGGGACACAGAAAGATTGCCTGAATCAGAGTCCTGCCCAGGCATCTCTGTTTGTCAACGAGGAACCAAAGCCTGTCTGTAAATCCAGGCCCATCCCTCTGACTCTGACAGCATGTGGTGAGAATTCCCCAGCAAGGCCCAGGGTGAGAAAAGCATCTAAGGAGAAAGTGGAAAAGAAGACGATAAAAAGCAGAAAGAGATTCTTCAATGCACAGTTGTGAGTTTGCTGCTGGGAGATTTGGTATCACTGTAGAATCCTCAGCGGCAGAGTTTGACATTTGCATGATTCCTGCCTTTCTCCGTGCAGACTGGCTATGGGTTGCAGGGAGCGCAGCTCAGCCTTCTGGAATCCGCTCCCCCTCTGGCGTTCTGAGACTGAGGCTTCATTTCTCTCTGTTCCCAAGAGTAACAATATACACAATTTACTTATGTAAGTATCGCTGCACTGTTTAGAGATCTTCAGTGGTGCTCCTGGATACATGGGTAGGAGAGGGGACTAGAATGAATGGACGAAGAGGAAAAACAACGTCTCAGTGGAAGCCACTGAGAACTCGGGTGTCCATTTAACCGCCGCTGGAAATGGGAATTTTAACCACGAGGCAGCACATTGTTATGGAGCCTCCGAAAATAGCAGAGTTGGCTTTGAATTGCTCTTCGCTCCAGGGGAAGCACGCGGTGAGCGGAGACACCCATCCGGTGCTGGTGCTGTGCCTTTCCATGCTTGGCGGTGCGGAGGCCCCAGGCCCCAGGCCCCAGGGGTCACCCACGGAAGGGTTCACGGTACAGTTGTCCGCAGTGCACCGAATGCTTACATGAATATTACTTCAACTTGTGTTTCCCTCTAAAACGAACATAGAAGGTGTGTAGATATTTTTAAAAGGCCTTCTCTGCTGGGCTTTGCTTCCAGGTGCCCTGGCATGAAGCTCAGCCGTCTGTTCCGCTACCACAATGTGTTCTCCTTCTCCGTTTCCAGCCCAGCTTTTCCTCACCTGCCCTTCCCTAGTCCAGCTCCTTTCCCTGGGCCCTGTTCATTCGGTGCAGCATTTGCCTCCTTACTGTTGGTTTTTCCCAACTCTAAGAGGACTCAGTAATTTTTCATGGAAATAGAAGCTCTGTTTGCTTGCCCTTGGGCCTTCGGCACCCTTATTACGCTTTGGTCAGGGTCGCTAACCCCAGCCTGGCAGGTCCTGCACACAGACCCATCACAGCCTCTCATTGCAGTGGCCATCAGTACAGGCTTGTGGTTTAGCCCAACCAGATGGAAAGAGAGACGCTTCCGGAATCTCTCAGCCCAGCACCTAGCATTCAGTGCTGTCTATGGTTCTGAAGCTGCCTACTGCTGTTTTCTGTAATTAGAATCCTATAGTGTTTCCAGATCCTCTTTGCATGATTACTACCGAAGAGGAGGTGCATCACATGCAATTACTTCAGTATTTCTTGACTGTACCAACTAGGCGGTTTATAACTAAGCAGACCGAGTGAAATTCTGCATCTTCTTAATAGTAACAGGGTTTTCATCCATTGCTTCACACTGGCTTATTTTTTCTTCTGCAGATGGAGACTGGAAGGTGACGGTTGCCACTGGGAATCTTGAGAATGCTGGCACCACGGCAACAGTGTTCCTTTATGTCTACGGTGAAGCAAGATGTTCAGGTCCTATTATTTTGGGGTCCGGGAAACACCAGCTGTTTAGCCCCAACAGTGTAGATATATTCAAGGTAAAATTGCTTGCTATGGTGTAGCACAGTATGCATTCCCTAAGATAGACTCAAAAGCACTTTTATTTTTTGCCCTGGTGTTGCATTTGCTTTAAGCTTCCTTGATTTACACGAAATACTTTATCCTAAAGGACCTAGGAAAGCATGGTAATAATAAGAAGGTGACTGTGGTTTCTCCCTCACTTTATTTGTATAAAGATAAAAATGTATATGGATTTTACAAAAATTAAAAATGACAGCACAGTGATTTACAACTAATCTTACAAGCAAATCTTGAGGATTTCTGTATTTAATGTCTCTCCTAGTCCTGATCTTAACCCATAGCATGTTTTATGCAGTGCGCCAGTGGTGCGTGAGCATTAAATGTTCAAGAGTGTGTTATGGTAAGGATGTGCTGCCATGGGCCCTTCACAGGACATCCCCCTTATTGGGAATGCACACGTCCCACGGTTTTGCCACCTTCTGAGGCAGCTCTGCCAGTCCTCTTCTGCAACTCGGTTGCACTGCCATAGCTGCTTTAGTACCCCGAATCCCTTTACCTTTCACTGTCAGTTAGACTTTAGGGAAGAGCAAGAAGTTGCCTCCTGCCCCAGTTTGGTACATATGGCAGATCTGGACACATGGCAGCACTTTTATGCGTAATCAATTGTAAACCTCTTGAATGGTTCAGGTTGTCAAAGTAGCCAGGATAGAGTAACTGTACCCATTCCTGAGAGAAGCTTCTAGAGCTGCTTCACCACAAACAATGGGATGAGCTGGCTGGAAATGAATGAGAGTGATCTGGGAGGGATTCGTGGCAGTGGGTCTTTCATTGTAGTAAATATTTTCTAATTTCAATGTTCACCATTTTGAAGGGATGAAGGCGGCCCTAAGGAAGTGTGGCTTGTGGCCACGCTGTGCTCTGAGCGATCAGATGACCAATATTTAAGTGCTGCATTCCCAAGCCTGGTGCTCTAGACTTGATACTTGATCTGGCTGTGCCTCAGCTTCCTCAGTAACTGTTTGTCTAAGGGTTATTGTGAGGAGTCAAGGAATCAATTTTATTGCAGTATCTGAAATCCTAAGCTGCTGCTACCAGTGACGTGATACATATGCGATTTTGTAGTGTCCCCTTTTGTGTAGATTGCTGTTTGTGCAAGAAGCTGTGCGGACTTCTTAATTGTAACTTCCATTCAGCAGGTGCTGAGCATTATGCCATGGCTGAATGGAATACTTGGCATTGTTGGGTATCAAATGTTGTCTAGGTTTTATAATTATAAATAATGCTGCAATGGATGGCTTTTTAATTTTAACTTCATTCTTTTTTTAAACCAAATCTATTTTGTTTTATTTTGATGGATTCCAAGAAATACGACTATTTTTGGTCCACTTTGACCATTTTTAAAGGATCTGCTTTCTACAGCATGGTGCCGGTCACCACCATTGCCAAGCTGAGCAGTGAATAGTCTTCATTACACAACAAATCGGGATCTAACTCTGCCACTCGTGTCAGCTCATCATTTTTAGTTAAAAATTTTCAAGTCTTCTGCCAGTTATAGTACATGACTATAATTGTGGGGCTGGAGAGATAGCTCAGGCTCACAAGTGCCTGCTTGGCAAGTGCAAGGTCCTGAGTTCGATCCCCGGTTCTGCAAAATCAATCAATCAATCAATCAATCTGAGCAAGCAATTTTAGCTCTTTTTTGTTAAAAAAAGTTTTATTGATATATAGTTCATATGCCACAATACTCACACATTTAAAGCACATCGTTCACAGTGTTTAGGATGGTCACAGTTTTGTACAACAATCACTGCTGTAATTTTAGAACATTTTACTCCCCTCCCCAAACTCATACCCATTAGCAATAATTTTCTTTTTTCTTTTTCTTTTTGCTGTATTTAGGACAGGGTCTACAGGGTCTCACTATGTAGATCAGGCTCATAGTGATTCTCCTGTTTTCAGCTTCCCAAGTGCTGGGATCACAGGCGTGAGTCACGATGCCTGCTTTCCATCGCCATCTCAGTGTGTCCTGTGCAGTATCCACACAGCATGTGGGGAGTTGAACCCCAGCTGCTGCACTCTGCCTAAGCAGGTGCCTTAGTCTGTTGAGCTATCAGGGCAGCCCTCTGTAGTAATCCGTCGGTTTTCAGCCTCCCAAGCGCAGGTGTACGCCACCACACCCAATCTCAATCACAGGCTCAGTTTGGCCTGGGGGCGGGGCTGCACCGCACACAGGGGATACGATTTGGGACGTTGCATCTGCCTAAGCAGGTGCTTTAATCTGCTGAGCTATTTGAGTGGCTCTTGTTCTCCAGTTTTAGAAAACTAGTAATCTATTTTCTGTCTTTATAAGTGTATCTGTTGTGGACATTTTATATAAGTGTTTTAATGTGCCAGAGGGTCTTTTGTGTTTAACTTTATTACACTATTTTAAAGTTTAATTCCTTTATAGCATGTAACAGAGCTTTGTTATTTTTTAAATTTCATATCCTTTATCAACTTTTTTATTTTAGAGAGAATAAAAAATAAAAAATTGAAAACAGTACAGTATTTCAAGCCACACTATAGAATATCAACAGTGGTTGTTATCTGGTATATTGTTGTGTTCGAAGTAGTTATTCAGATCACCAGATATAGGCCTTCAAAACTGATGAAAAATAAAGGATTTATTGCAAAATAATGTTTATCATAATTTATTCATTGTCAAGTTAGTTGACATTTGGTCATTTCCACTTGCTTCTATGAATATCTCTGTATGAGGTTTTATGTAGATGTGCTATTGTTGCAGCTTTTATCTAGATGTCTTTCAAGATTCTTGTGTCCTTCAAGGTAGAGCTTTTGAGAGACCACTGGCTACCATGGGCCTGTGTCAGGCTTGCTATCAGGAGGGGGGCCTCCTTGGCCTTCAGCAGCTTGCCAGTGTTACATTGCTACATGCAGGTAGGGGTCACCTTGCCGTTGGTTTTCACAGCTACTGGGGCTGTGGGACTGCTGGTGTCCCAGCATGTTGAGGATTTGTGGAGAGGGCTAGAGAGATTGAGTTCCGAGGTAGATACTGCTGTTCTCACCATGGTTGGTAGCTTCATTGAATAGATCCTCTTCAGATTGTGGCAACACTTTCGTTCGTTTCCAGAGTTCTAGGAAATTTTATTTAGTAATGTACGTTGTTTCTTTTTTGGAGGAGTGATTTATGGTGGGCGTCAGTATTCTATTTCACAAGCCCTGCTTTTTGTAGTCTCATCTTTACCATGTTTTGTTTCTTTTAAATCTACATTTCTCTCCCTCTGTTAAATCCTTCATTTGTGTCTATGACTTATGTAGCTTTGCAGAGGACGAGTAAGTATTGATAGAATGTAAATTTGGCTTAGATCCTACATTGTCATGTGACCAAACTCTTGAGTCGTAAAGGCTCAGGCAAGGTGGTTTTTGAGGTGCTGATGGTCTCTTTACTGTTAGGACAGTGAAAAATCCTTCTATATATCTGGCTCATGTAGTATGTGGTGATGTAGAGCAGCTCTAAACTGACCCAATCATAGGTTTTGAAAAAGAGCTTGCTTGTAGGACTGAGTAGAGGCTAGAAGGAGATTTGATCATCTAATGGGAGTTGCAAGATGGTGCTGGTGGCTACCAAGTAATTTTAGAATCTGTCCTGTGAAGACTGCAGAGCCAGCACCACAGGTGCAATCGGGATGCCATGTTGCCCAGACAGAAAGACCTGAAACCTCATTAGGAAAGCCGTCAGGGCGGGCTGAGACCAAAGTCATTCGTGCAGAAAGTGTAGAGAAATCAGGCACAGAGGAGAACCTAGAGATCAGATGTTGGACCTCATTTCCTTGTTAATTCTTGAATTTTATCCACTGGCTAACACACACTCAATAATATCTGTTAAAAGCATGAAAATTTAATGTAAATGACTTGGATAAACTTGGCTTAATATTTGCTGCTTTCTCTTGGGGACATTTTATTGTTGAATTTCCCGTATGATCATTCTTACCTTGAGGCATCATAAAGATATCCTATGTGTCTTCCATAGTTACTATTTGCTAATCGGCCCTTCCAGAGATTTAGCTGTGTTTTGCTTTCATTTTTTGCAAACTGGAACTCTAAACAGTACTTTCTGTTGCTTAGAAAGTGTTAGACACTATGCCAGGCACTCCTAGCAGTACTTTCCTGCATCTGGTTTCCTGTGGTATGAAGTCAATTAATTTTGTAGATAAATAGATTTAATGTTTATTATGAATTCATTGGGCACTTGCATAATCTCTTGAATATCTCCTACACTCCTTAGAATAGACCAAATTATACATTTAGCATTGTAAAAAACAATTTGTATCAACAGCAATTAGAAGACCAGTATTTAACTTTCCACTGCATCCTTTGCTATCTGAGGAAATATGGATAATCACTTAACATTGCAAAGCTTTCATTTCTTCTTTGGTACAGTGGGTACAATAATACTTTCTATTGTGTGAGTTACAGCACTTCATATAAAGTATAGAACGTCCTTATCATTAAAATGTTGAGACTGACTCTTACAGGCCTGCCCACAAACTGGAGTAGGCTTCCTGACAGGGAGGGATTGCAGATGATTTTCCAAATGAATGGAGGCAGGTGGCAGAGCTGGCAGATGGTTAGTAGGTGTCTTCTGCTGGCATGGGGGACCGTGCAGAAACGAATGGAGGCTGAAGTAGGAGGAGGAACAGAGGGAGCCAAGAAGAGGCTGGCGGGGCTGGCGCCTCAGCAAGTTCCAAGTGTAAGTAACGCCAGGAGCATTTGTCTTGGGCCTTTCAGTGTTCAGAGGTTCACTGTCCATCTGCACCTGCAAATCACCAGGCCTCAGCTCAGTGGATGGCAGTGTGTCTCTGTGATGTGTCATGACTCTGTGACTTTCTCCTCTCTTTGTCTTTTCTCCTTTTTCCTTGTGTTTTTCTCTTTTCATTTTTTTATTTTCAGTAAAGCTAAAATTTGAGTTAGGTCATATTTCTCATTGTCCTCATTCAGCAGTTTAGAAATGGCAGCACTAAGCGGTGGCCTGCTGGCATAAGTGACTGTCCAGAGGGAAAATGGGAGACTCAGAGAAAGCCATACGAGGAAGAGGGCACAACTGCAACTAATACCACAGAAATACAAAAGATCCTAAGATGCTATTTCGAACAATGATACTTCGACAAATTGGATAATTTAGAGGAAATGAGTGAATTGATGGATGCATGCAACCTACCAAAACTGAATCAGAACATTAGAAAATGTGAGCAGACTAATAATGACTAAGATGGAATTAGTAATCAAAAAGCTCTTAATAGAGGAAAATCCATAACTTGAAGTCTTCATTGCTGTATCCTATAAAACGTTTAAGGGATTAATGCCAGCTCCTGTCAAACTCTGTCAAAACTTTGAAATAAAGATTTAAAGGAAGTTGAAGGAACACTCCAAAGCTAATTCATTGTACAAGACCAGAATTACCCCCATGTCAATCGAGAACACTATAAGAAAGGACAATTACAGTCCAATATTCTTTATTTTTGGTACTGGGGAATGAATTTAGGACTCGTGCTTTCGAGGCAGGTGCTTAAGCTGCCGGGCTCTCTCCCTGCCCCAAACAGTCCAGTATTTTAAGGAACAAATGCAAGGTGCAACAATACTGGATGAAATAGTATAAAACAAACTCAACCACACATAAAAAAAGATAATACACATGATCAAGTAGAATTCATTTCTGGGATGCCACTATAATTCAATATTCACATGTCAGTAAATATGACTGATTAATGGTTAAAAATGATACTATCATTTCCATAGATGCATAGAAAGCATTTTTACAAAATTCAACATTCTTTCATGATAAAAACCCTCTGTAAATTGCATATGGAGGAAATACATCTCAGCCTAATAAGGATCAAGTAGGGCAATGGGAAAAAGCCAGAGACTTCTCCTCTAGGACCCTGTTATGGCTTATATCTAAATGGTCTCCCCAAGCCTCATGAAGTCAGAGGTGAGACTTTTGGGAGTGGCTATATGTGAGTGTGTGATACTGTATTATAGGTGTGTAGTACCTGGTCTGAGGTACATTGGTTGGGTTAGCATAGCTCTGGATGTGGATATGGGAAGGCCGACCCGGGTGTGGGTAGACCAGCCAATAGGCTTCTAGCCTGGATGGAGTAAAGGGAAAGGGAGGCCCACTGCGGCTACTTCTTGCCTGCTGTGCCATGGCTGCTTCTCCGCTGTGTGGCCATCTGACATGCCACCTTTCCTTGGAGCCAGCTGACTGGGGACTGGAGTCTCTACAAACTGTGCACTAAAATAAAGCTTTCCTCCTTTAACTTGTGAGTGTTGGATGTTTAGTCCCAGCAATGAGAAAGCAACCAAAATAAATCTGAAACTGACAACAGCGTCTACTCCTGCCAGTGCTAATCAACATAGTCCTGGGAGTTCTAAGCAGAAAAGTTAGGAAAGAAAAAAGCATTTGAGCTGGAAATTAAGGAGTCAAGTTGTCTCTGTTTGAAGATGACATGATCTTTTATTTAGAAAATCCTAAAGAGGCCATTGCGATAATGTCAAAACTAACTTAAAAACAGTGAATTTACAGACTATAAAATCAACATAATAATTGGTAGCATTTGTGCACACTAAAATGAGCCACGTGAAAAAAAAAGTTTAAGTACCATTTTACAGTAGACCCAAAGCAGTAAAAACACTTAGTAATACATTTCATCAAAGAAATAAAAAATCTTTGGGCTAGAAATTGTGAGTCACTGATAAAAGAAATTAAACACAACAAATGAAATTATATCTCATTGAGGGGTTAGAAAAATTAATTTTTAAAATGTCTAAACCACCCAATGTCACTTACAATTTCAATGAAATCTTTATCTGTGTCTTTTCACAGAAACAAATTCTGAAATTTTATACCCACCAAAGACCCCAACTGGATAAACCAGTCTTGAAAAAGAATAAAGCTAGCTGTATTACACTGTCAAATTTCCTCATATAGAATGGGGAAATATTTACTGATAGCTGATAAGGGATTAATAGGTGAAATAAATGTATCAGGAAGTCACATAACTTTATCGCAAGAAGTCCAAATAATCCAATTAAATATGAGCAAAGGATCTCAATCGATATTTTTCCAAAGAAGATGTAAAAATTGACTGTGCATTAATGCAAAAGTGTCAAACATCACTCATCATAGGGAAATGTAATTCTAGACTACAGTGACATACTACCTCATACCTATCAGAATCGATATTATGGAGATGACAAGAGCTGGGTGTGGTGGTGCATGCATGTAATCCCAGCACTTTGGAGGCTGAGGCAGAAAGACTGTGTGAGTTCCTGGCCAAACTGGGTTATGTAATGCATTCTAGGCCAACAAAAGGATATAGTGAGAACTTGTCTCAAAAAAACCCAGAAAGACAAAAACCAAAACCAAAACAAAATATAACTAAAAAACCAGGATGAGGTAATCTGTGCTGGTGAGGACATGGAAAATGCAGAACCTTTGTATAATTGCTGCCAAGGTAAATTAGTATGTCGGCTATGGGAGAGATGATGGAAGGACCGCCAAAATTTAAAAACAAAATTGTATGGTCCAGTAAGCTCATTATTGGGTATATATGTGAAGGTCATAAAATAAGTGCCATGTTCCCGCATTTGTTGCAATTGTGTTGACAATAGTTAAGATGTGGAACCAATCTAAGTATTTCTAGATCAACCGATAAACAAGATGTGGTACATAGTGGACAATAGCATATTACTGAACTGTAAGAAGAGGGCGACAGAGCCATCTGGAGCCATCCAGATGAAACCTAAAGGCATCATGCTTTGTCAACGAGGGTGGACAGACAAGAACAAACAATGCATGGCCTCATATCTATGAAGCCTCTAAAAAATCAAGCATGGAAACAGTGGCTTTACTGGCATTTGCCTGTGGTCTGGGAGGTGGGGGAAATTGGAGCTCGTTGGCCAAGGTCATCAAGTTTTAGTTAAAATGAGTAAGTCCTGGGGATCTACTGTGCCCCACAGTGACATAGGGAGTGATGCATACTGCACAGTTGAAATTTGCTAAGGTAGTGAATAGGACATCAATAGGGCCCATTCTACACCTTAATATATGTGCACTACTTGTCAGTTATGCATCAATAAAGCCAAGAAATTGTGAAGTCATTTAAAAATAAAAGGCTAAGTAGCAGAAAGGACTGTTAAAAACCCAACATAGAACGTACTGCGAAAAACAGCTGTTTTACAGAAGGACTAGTTTTCTCAGGAGGGCTACCTATTACCTAAAAATTTTTATTGACTTCAGATATCAGGGATTTGCACTTTTATTTGTTGGAATAAAGAACATGGCACAGATTATTTATTAAGCAGCCAGATGCCTTTCATGGAGAAGAGATTCAGGGTGTTTGTCAACGCCTACCCTGAGGTGCATGCTCTGTGGGCCGGATGTGCAGTGCGGACGAGCCATGAAGGCCAACCCCTCGTCTAGCTTCTCTTTGACCTCTTGACAGTGACCAGCACCCAATCTGTGGCCTACATGACATTTTCTCTTTTTCAAGGTTTTACCTCATGCACCATCTTTATTCCTTCTTGCTTCTTTCAGATGATTTTGTAGCTTTTGTGTTCTGCCGACCAACATATTTACATCTTTCTTGTCCTAAAAGGGACTCTTACTCGATGCTTAAATTGCTAACCTTTTCCTCTCCTTTTTCATAAACGTTTGAAATAATCTCACAGGTTGCATCACTGCTTATTCTCGCCATTTTCTCTTAAGTCTCTTGCACGTGGGGGTCTTCTCCCATCACCATGATTTCGAAGACCAGTGGTGGAGTCCTGCTTGCTGCCTGAGTTCACGTCCTGGATTGGTGGCCCAGGACTTGTGAGGGTGATGTACAGTGCAGTGTTACTCACTGGGTTAAGGTATCTTGGGTTTAAATATTAATTGTTTTTTACTTTATTTCATTTACTTATTTTTTTGTTGTTATTGATACAGGGTCTTGCTGCACAGCTCACACTCATAGCAACCCTCCTGTCTCAGCCTCCCCAGTGCTGAGATTGCAGGTGTGCACTGCCATGTCCAGTTTTGGGGTGGCACTGGCCTCCCAGAATTCCAGGGCTGGAATGGCATGTGGTACTGGGGATCAAATTCAGGCAATTGCACTTTCCACGCAGGCGCTCAGACTGCCAAGCTGTTGGCCCAGCCTAACTGGGTTTAAATTTTAGCTTATTGACTGCCTCAGCATTCATGGGTATTTAGCTACCATTTTATGATTCATGAAATGGTTAAAAATAACGGTACCTAATGGAATTGCTATGAAGATTATATAGGATATGTAAAATCAGTGTAGATTTTTTGTATTTGTGAATTCTTTGTAAAGATGTAATATTTTAAAGGATTCTGTGTTTAGGAAGCAAAGGGTCAAAGGAGTTTCAACAAAGCATAGATGAATGCAGCAGACTCCATTGCTCCCCCACAGTGGCGTACTGAATCTCTAATTCTTGTTACCTGTGAGTCTGAACTTACTCGAGAAGATCTAATAGACAGTGACTCAGCATGCAGTTCTGTTGGAGGAGGGTGGCCTTAGGTTCAATGGCAGGTGTCTTATTTGAAAGGCTGGGAACACACAGGGTGATGCAGGAAGGGCTACAGAGAGGCACTGTGGCAAGCGTGGATCACCACATATGGGCTGCCATCACCAGAGAGAAAGAGGGGAGGGGACTCCCCCCAGAATCTCAGTGGCAGCAGGGCCACAGTAGCCTCTTGGCTTTACCCTCCAGCTTGCAGAATGGTGAGAGGATGAAGTGGTGTTGTTCTAGACAGTGCTTGAGGCCACTTTGTTAGGCAAGTCTCCAGAGACTGATGCAATTGTCAAGATTAAGAGGGGAAAGTGATAGAAAAAACCAGGTGGTGTATCTGTCAACAGAGAGGGTTTTGGTGCCTTTCAGAAGCCTGTGTACTGATCTTGCTAAATAAAGGAATCTATCACGGCATCTGGAGAAAAGGCAACTACCGATGGTGTCTGTTGTGGTTTGTGTCTAGCTGTCCCCCACAAAGCCTTGTGTAAGTCATGGGGCAGACTTCTAGAGTTTGTGATTAACTCATGATCCACTGGGATTATGGGTGTGAGTGCT
>PVKN010031997.1:0-12359 GCA_004027915.1 Capromys pilorides
TCAGGACCCTGTGCTTGTCAGGCAAGCACTTATTCTACTGAGAGATCTGCCCGGGAATTAGGGAATAGTGTTTAGTATATTTACAGAGTTTTATAGACATCACCACAATTATTTTAGAATTGTTTAACCAAGAAGAAACCTTGTACCCATTAAAAATCACTCCCTGTTTCTCCCAGACCCCAGTACTCTGGGATTTTCATTTTCTGTCTCCGTGTATTTGTCCGCTGAGAACACTGCACATAAACAGAATCATACAAAAGTGCTCTTTGGTGGCTTGGTATTTTGGTGGCATGGCATGTGTGGTGGTTCAGTTTTCCTGGAGGTGTGCTGTGGAATGTGTATTAAAAGTTTTAAAGAGCCAAGCATGATGGCATATGCCTGTCGTCCTAGAACTCTTGGAGGTTGAGATAGGAGGACCCTAAGTTTAAGCCCCGGCTGGGCAGCTTAGCAAGTTAGTGAGGCCCTGCATCAAAATTAAAAATTTAAAAAGACTAGAAATATGTATAACTCAGTGAAGAATCCTCAGTAACACAGGCAGATAGACAAGCAGGCACACACACACACAAACACACACACACACACACACACACACACAGAATTTCAAAGATGTTTACAGAATTATATAAGTCAGGAGTTTATCCAAAGGAAATAATCAGAGATGTGCACAGTGATTTATATAAAAAGGGTTTGATTATTTAATCTAGCCTTTCTAAATTATAAAGATAGCAAATGGTTATTAACATTTTTTGGGGGTACTGAGAATTGAATTCAGGACCTCACGCTTGTGAGAAACGAACAAAACCCAAAATCAACAACAAAAAGTATAGCAACAACACACACACACACACACACACACACACACACAAACACACACAAACTGTAAGCCTTCCTGTGCAGAGGAGGAGAAAAGAGCTCATCTTTCGTTACCGTGGTGAGAACACTTGGATGCCCAGCTATACAGACTCCCCTGGTGAGGTAACAGTCCAACTGCATGCCTGCCTCCGGGTCACACACTGTGCTGTGCTTTGTCTCTCAACCTGTGGAGGAAGAGGAAGGACACAGGCAGAGACAGAGTGTGAAGTCCACGGAGCTGGGCAGACCGATTGTGCAAAGTGTGTGTTTAGCCTGGCATTGAAGACAGTCCTTCAATCTTCTGGGGCAGGGTGGCCCCGGCTGGCATACGGGTTGCATGCATATTACCTTCCTCATTTTACCCTGATGTGTAGGCTTTATTATCATCTTGGCTTTAGAGATGAGAAAACTGAAGTCTGGGAAATGTAAGTGACTTCATCAAAATCACAAAGCTGGTTAGGGACTGCGTCGGTCCGGATTTACTAGAGGAGCAGGTGTAACGCCAAGCGCACGTGAGTTTCCAGGGTCGGCTTGCAGTGGCCCCCACAGAGCCCGGCTGCGTGGAAGGGTGAGAAGCGCCCTCTGCGCTGGGGTGCAAAGGACGCCCTGCAGGCCCGGAGCTCGGGGTGGCCTCTCCGTGAGTCGGCATCAGGAGGCCACGGGGGTTGTGCGGGAGGCCAGAAGACGGCGCCTGAGGTAAGGACGCAGTCTGGAGCACCTCTGAGGGCGCGGGGGCAAGCTTCCTTCTCCTCCCTTCTGTGCCACTCTGGCGACAGTCCTCCCTAGGGAGGCCCTCCCCACCCCCTCCCCCCCAGGTATGCTGGCCCGGTGTAGCTGGGCGTTGCCTGCTCAAGTTGGCGCAACCAATTAACTATCACCTGGACAAACTGGAATCTGAAGTAGGATCGATCCGAGAGCCTGAACTGTTGCCCATGGCATAATAGGGCCTCTGCACAGGCCCACATTTTAATTTGTTAGAAAGATCTTTGCACACAAAACTTTCCTACAGATGTCTACAGCGGCCAGCAGAGGATATAAACCAGGTGAAAAGGTTATAGAAATGGCTATTTCCTTCCATGCTTCATATATTAATTTAAGGGGAAAATGATTGAGCCGGACATGGTGGCCACACCCGAAATGTCAGTGTTCTCCAAGGCTGAGGGAGGAACACTGCAGTCTTGAGACTTAGTGAGGCCCTTACCTCAAAATTTTTTAAACATTCTTTTTAATACTGGGAATACAGCTCAGTGCAAAGGCCGTGAGTTTGATTCTCAGTACTATAAAACAAACAAACACAATTATTAAACACTCCCGTTTCCTAAGTCATGGATACAACAATCCGTGGTTCCTGCCCCTGAGCGGTTTATAGACTGTGCTCATGTAAGTGCGGTTTAATCTTGCAGTGTCTCAGGAGAGGACCGCACGACCTGGGCAGGGATCAGGAAAGCTTGGATAAAAAGCACAAGGCTGGAAACAGGTGGGTTACTGAGTCCAATCTAGTAGTGAGACCCTGAAGCCCCTGTGGATCCTTCCCTAAAAAGTAAAAAAGGGCTGACCAAATAGCTCAGTGTATTAAGAAGCCTGCAAGCAAGCGCTGGGGCTGGGAGTTCTATCCCCAGGCCTACTGTGCACCCCCAGGATGCGCTGACATGGCAGTTGAGACTGGGCGCAGTGGCGCGCACCTGTAATCTCAGCTTTGGGAGGCTGTAAACAGGTGGATTACTACAAGTCCAGTCTAGTAGTGAGACCTTAAACACCCTGTAGATCTTTCCTTAAAATAAGTAAATAAATAAATAAGTAAATAAGTTAACAAATAAATAATAAAAATAAAGAGCAGATTACTACAAGTACAATCTAGTAGTGAGACCCTGAACACTCGGAAAACCCTTCCCTAAAATACAATAAATAAATAAATAAATAAATAAATAAATAAATAGCACAAGTCTCCTCAGAAGAGATCAGCTCCTTTTTTCAAATAAGTGAATGATTTTTAGATGACTTTCTTTTGATTTCATGCCTTTGCCGAGTATGTATGGCCTACAGTTCGTTTAGCCAAACTCTTTTTTTTTTTTTTAATTTTATTTTTATTTATTTATTTGTTTGCTTGTTGTGTTTGTTTGTTTCTTTATTTATTCATTTTGTGGCTGGCTCAGCCTGCCCTGGTGGCGGCGCTGGCGCAGCATGTGGTGCCGGGGATCGAACCGCAGTCCCCGCAGTTGCCTGAGCCCTCCTAAGCAGGCGCTTTAGACCACTGAACCATCTCGCCAGCCCATTTAGCCAAACTCTTACAGGCCAGTTCCTAAGTTGCCTCTGCCTATGACCTAGGAAGGGTCAGTGCCTCCTCTGGTCAGTGCCATTCTAGACGCTGGAAGCATTCGCTCACTGAGTCCTCAGGATGGCCCTGTGGGTCAGGACTCCCATCGGGGTCCGCTCTGTTAACCAATGCAAAGCGCACGTACCGTATCTGGCTCGTGGTGAACAGCAGGGCTGAAGCCGGAGCCCCAGCAGCCCACACCAGGGTGAGTGCTCTGACCACACTGGTGCACACACGCCCTACAACTATAGAAAATGTCAATTTATACCGTTAGACGCAGTGTGGGAGGATAGGTTAAGTTTAGATTGGCTAAAAGGGAACCTCTGGCCCGTGCTATGATACAAGTGATCTTAGCTCCATTCTAAGTTAGTTATTTTTCTTTTTTGTTTGAATCTTTCAACTGGTGCCTAGAGAGTAAAAGCAAAGAAGATCATGTGTAGGTCAATGTGTGATTGGCTTGTTTTGATTACTTTGTAGCTCTGAGTTTGCTAAGATGACGCTTTGGCTTCAGCAATTTCCTGGTACAATGTGAGGGCACTTACTCAAGCCAGCAATTTGAAATGAGCGTGAGAGAACGAGTGAGAGAGAGAGAGAGAGAGAGAACAGGACAGCACAAAGATGAGGATGAAAACCAAGTGGCGTTAAAGGTGCAGAAAAAAATAAGTGATTAGACTAAAATATGAAAGTTGTACAGAATTTATGTGCCTTTGACCTTTTTAAAAAAATAGCAATATTAAAAGTAAAGACTTCAAGAAAAGATAAAAAACAGATTAGAAGAGATTGCTGGAGATTTAACTCGTGTCTTCTCATTCTTTTCCACATGGTCACCCTGAACACACTAACGCTGATATTAGTATGAAGGTGTCATTGCCCGGCTAGCTCGAACCTTGTATGGGGCATAGCAGGACGCCTTGTGAGAGTGGCCAAGAAGTAGACACTTTAGGGTCAGCTCAGGTACCTGCAAAAATAAGTAGTTTCAGGTATCATCATTTTTCAGCATATTTGTTATCTTCTTAAATGGAGTTTTGTCTTGGGGAACTTTGCAAATAAAATCTGCAAGGCTGAAATTACTCAATGGCCAGAGAATCCATTAAAGCAAAGAAAGGGAAAAACCAATCATGTTCTCTCAATATCTGGCCCGGCTAGGTTGCCAGTTATTGATTAAGTCTGGAATACAGTAGTATTAAATCTTCCTCATTATACGGGTCCCGTATATCTTTTTAGCGTCCTTATCCATTGTTTAATTTCTTGGTCCAAAATTAAGCGAAACATACACAAACCATCTGAACATATTCTTCCATCACTGAGGACATGGTCACCCTGAACACACCAACGTTGATATTAGTATCAAGGTGTTATTAGCCCAGCTAGTTCGAACCTTGTACGGTGCATAGCACGTTTACTTACAAAGTTCTCTCCACTGCTGGTTGTTGGTTTGGCAGACAGTCTTAATAATTACAACGTCCCACTGTTCCCCCAACAGTGACCTGACTCGCAAGCCACAATATGCATGTTTCTGAATCCTTCTTTAGGATGCTGCCCTATGGTTTTGAAGTCCTGACTGTGAGCTATGCATAATAGCTTAGCCAAGAGTGGTTCCTTCTAGCTTCCTAGACCTAGCTATACAAAATAAAGTCAGCATCACTGGAAGTACAAGACATCAGGCCCCATGTCAGACAGCTCTCTTGAATTAGAATCTGCCTCTAATAGCCCCCAAGTGACTGGTGCAAACACTGTGAGCCGAGAGCTCAGTTCCAGTAGTAAATGGGTGACAAGACAAGATCAGTAATGTGGAGCTGGCACAACCAGCCGGAAGAGCAACCTTTCTTAAGCTTACAAGAAAATCAAGGAATGACTCTGAGGGGAGGCTTGTAGAAGTTGATAGTCTCCAAATGAATTATATTCTTGAACTGCACATATGTTTATGTCTGGGGCAAAATGGCCTAAAGAGTGGATTTAAAGGGAGGAAATGACAAAGTATTGGACTAATTCGACTGGAGAAGGTTCAGCTCGACCAGGTGTGAGGATGAAATCACGTCTTATCTTTCCCACCTGAACCTACTGGCTTTGGTCTTTGTCACTTTTATTCATCATTCTCTTAACTCCCATTGACAACTCAGGGATCACCAGACATGATTAGCTGCTAACCATGTTGGCAACATGCTTGGTAGTGCCACTCTGACTGTTTGCAGCGATGATCCAGGGTAATATTTGTTTCTACTTAAAGCATTTCTGGATCATTTTGTAGAGTATTTGTCATACTATAAAATGAGGCGTGAGAAAGACTAGCTCAGTTTTATAAATATGTTACATATCTTACATATGGGAATTGACTTGAAAATTCTCTAGGAAAATAGTTGAAATTGGTAATTTATTATCATTAATATTCATAATGGTATCAAGTGGGCTATACAGATGATAATTACAGAGACTATATGTTTTGTACCTCAAATTTAACAATATATAACCAAGAGGAAAATACTATTTAAAGTTAGAGGTGTCCTGAAAATTTTTATGCCTAGATTAATTATTGCCCATAAATACCGTGGTGATTCTGTACAAATACACAAATGACAGGCTGATGGGAAAAATTAATAAAGCTCACTGAAAGCTGCACTTCTAAGAGTCAACAGTGTATGGAAGGGCTTATATTTTTAAATATAATGAAATATAATGTACATAGGAAAAGGTACGTATTATCCTAAATATGTCACTCGATACATATTCACAGAATGAACACATTTATCAAGAAACAAACAGAGGATTGTGGCGGGGGTGGGGGGGGCAGGAGCACAAGTTCCTGGATTCAGACTTTGGCACTAAGACAAAGAAACAACAACAAAAATAAAAACAAAAACAAAGGCAGAAAAGCACTGGACCCATAGAAGCCCCTCTTGCGCTGCCTCTCTGGTTTCCGCATCCAGATGCTGTCCTGCCTTTTAACAGAATAACGTAGTTTTGCTTGTGTTTGGACTTTTGCATACATCAAATCATGTGGCATATCTTCCATTATGCCTAACTTTTTCTCTTAATATTGTTCTTGAGATATATCCAAACTATTGTGTGGAATTTTAGTTCTTTCTTTTTTTTTTTTTTATGTATTTGGTACAGGGTCTCACTATGTAGCTCAGACTCATAATGACCCTCCTTTTTTCAGCCTCCCCAGTGCTGGGATTATGGGTGTGCACCACCATGCCAGGTCTGGGTGGCTGGCTCAGCATACTCTGGGGTTGGGGAATTCATTTATTCTTATTTCTATGAAGAATACTAGTGTGATAGATGATACTTTTCTCTCATGCTGTTGTTGGCCATATGGACTGTTTTAATTTGAGGATATCTTTCTTACTGTTGCTCTAAACAGCCTAGTATTTGTTTTGGGGTAGACGTAGGTATTTGTGTTGAGTAGAATTTCTTTATGTGCAGTGTTTTCCTTTAGTAGATTCCACCGAACTAAACTGAATGTATCTTAAATGAACAAAAACTGAAGGCTTTCACTTCAAAATCAGGAATAAGACAAGGATGTCAACTATCACCATTCCTATTCAATATAATTCTGTAAACATTAGCCAGGGTAATTAGAAGTAAAGATAGAAAAGGAAGAAGTTAAGTTATCATTATGTGCGGATGACATGATTTTAGAAGACTGCCAGAACTCCACCAAAACACTTCTATATTTAATGGCTATATTCAGTAGTATAGCTGGATTCAAAGTCAATCCTTTAAAGTCAATAGTATGCCTATAAACAAACAGCAAACTCACTGAGAGAAATTTGGGAAACCATACCCTTCACAACAGCATCCAAAAAAATGAAATACTTAGGAATCAATCTAACAAAGGAAATAAAAGATCTATACATTGAAAATTACAGTATTCTGAAAAAGAGAGAGAAGAGGATTTCAGAAAATTGAAAGACAGGCTTTGCTCATGGATAGGAAGATCCAACATTGTAAAAATGGCCATACTCCCAAAATTGTTATACTGATTGAAAGCAATCCCAATTAAAATACCATTAGTATACCTCATAGACCTAGAGAAAACTTTCCTAAAATTAATCTGATGCCAGAAGACATCTAGAATAGCAAAAACAATCCAGGGTAACAAAGGAAAGGCAGGAGGCATCACAATCCTTGACTAGAAATTATACAACAGAGCTACTGTGATAAAATCAGTATTGTGGGCTGGGGAGATAGCACAGCGGACTAAAACACTGCTTAGGCAATCTTAAGCAAGCTCAGGGACCATAATTTAATCCCTGGTACAACATGTCATGCCAGCTCCTCCCCCAGGGTGAGCTGAGCCAACCACATATTCCGGGCATAGTGTTGTGCACCCGAAATCCCAGCACTGGGGAGGCTGAAAACAGGAGGATCGCTATGAGTCCAAACTGTGTAGTGAGACCCTGTAACAACTAAATACAATTAAAAAAAGAATCAACATTGTTCTGGCAACAAAACACACCTGAAGATCAATGGAACAAATTGGAAGATGGAGACACAACTACAAACACACTCAGCCACTTTGTGTTTGATAAAGGGGCCAAACATGTTCACTGGGAGAAAGATAACTTCTTTAATAGATGGTTCTGGAAAAATTGGCTTTCTACATGCCAAAGACTAAAACTAGGACCATGTCTATCAACATACACTAAACTAAAGTCCAAATGAATCAAAGATTTAAATATTAAAACAGAAACACTAAATTGACTGGAAGTCAAAGTAGGTAGAAATCTTCAAAACCTAGGTGTGGAGGACCGCCCAAGTAGCTCTTCTTAAAAGAAAAGCAACTGTCTCCATTTTGACTGAGCCTGACCCTATTCCCTCGTATTGAAATGTACAGAGCTGGCTAGGACTTCTCATTATCCTTTCAATTGGCCTTAAGCAGTGTGTATTGGTCTAGCCAAGGTGCTGGTGGTAATTTTTAAAGGTGGCACGCGTGTTTCCCTGATAACAGGACAAAAAGCCAATGCTCTACGGTGTCAGTTGGGATTGAGCCTCGAGGTAGAGGCTATAATTTCCTGGGGCATGAAAGATCACACATCAGAGCTGAAGCACCAGACCCCCAAAATCTCAATTGGCTTTATTGGTCTAGCTGAGGTGCTAGTGGTAAATTTTTGAAGATGGCATGTGTGTTTCCTTGATAACAGGACAAAGAGCCAATGCTCCACAGTGTCAGCTGGGATCGAGCCTCGAGATAGAGGCTATGACTTCCTGGGGCTTGAAAGATTACACATCAGAGCTGAAGCACCAGACCCCCAAAATATTGGATGCTATCTCAATAGCATAATGCTAATTACTTCCTTTGTAAATCTCTAAATATGGTGGAGGTGAATGCAGGCCTCCTGCCTAGCCCAGATCACAGCTCACCTTCTTCCCACAATTCCCTTCAGAGTCCAAAATTCCCTTCAGTGTGCACCTTCTTCCCAAAATGCCCTTTCACAAGCCACTCCCCCTTCTCCAAGGAATAAAGCCCAAGTGCAGCCCTGGGTCACTCTCTTGGTTCCGGAAAGCCATCTTCATGGCTGGACTTAAGGCCCCTTGGCTCCCCAATAATTATATATATAATTTTTTATTTATTTATTTATTTTGTTATTGCTGTGGGTTGTGCTGGGAGTGGTAGATTGGAATTAAGTTGGTGGAATTCCAATGACGGGTTTTAGGATTATAAGTTTAGACTTCTTGGGCCGAGACGAGAACCAGGAAGAGACTCCGACACCTAAGGGTAGGTAGGAGTCCATTAACAAAAGCCAAGTTTCACAGGAAATACTTCAAAGAATCAACAACTGCGACTGTATCTTATTGATGAGTTTTTGCACATCAAAACAAATCAACAATGGAGTGAAAAGAAAACCTATGAATTGGAAAAAAATGTTAGCCAACTCTCCCTCAGACAAAGGCCTTCCAACTGGAACATATGAAGTATTTTTAAAAAATCGAATCCCCCAAATTCAAAGACCCAGCCAAACAATAGGCATTTGAGATGAGTATACACTTTTCCAATGAAGAAATATAAATAGCAAATAATATATGAAAAAATGTTCAGCATCCTTGGTCATTTAAGAAATGTAAATTAAAACAACAATGAGATTTCATCTCACCCCAGAAAGAATGGCTGTCATCAAGAAGTCACCCAACAACATGATGGTGAGGGTGTGGGGAAAAAGGAACTCACTCTACTGGAGGGCGTGTAGACCTGTGCAACCACTATGGAAATCAATGTGGAGCTTCCTTAAAAAACTAGGATTAAAGGTCCCATTTGACCCAGTTATTCTCTTTCTGGATATTTTTTTCAGAAGAATTGAAAGCATAATACCGCAGCAGTGCATGTGCACCCATGTTTATAGCAGCACAATTTATAATAGCTAGATCCTTGAGAGGGTTTTTTTTTTTTGTTTTCAGTACTGGGGATTGAACTCAGGACCTTGTGCTTGCCAGGCAAATGGTTATTCTTGAAACAACCCAAATGGCTATCATCCAAGGAATGGATAACAAACACAGAGTGTTTTTGTACAATTGAGTATTACTCAGCTAAAAAGAAAGATAAACTTGAGGCTTTTATAGGTAAGTGGATGCAACTTGAGAACAGAGTCATAAGTGAAATAAATGAGGCCCACGTGTGTGACCATCACAGGGTCTCCCTAGCGTAAGACACTGAAAGAGCAAATGAGAACAAAATGTACAATCGCAAAAGAGAAAGAAACTGCTCAAAAGGAAGGAACAACTGGGATGGGCACAAAGGCAAAAAGAAAGCACACACAAGAAAGCTGAGATAATTGCACTGCTAATTTCTTTTAGTTTATTGAAAGGGACAGTTAGTGCTTATATTATTTGATCAACCTTCCAGGCCTATATATGGTAATCTGAGCAACTAACTACTTTGAAGATAGCAATAGGTAATGTAACAACCATTGTTAATTTCCTATCATGTTATTTTGAAATTCTGTATCATTTTTATTGTTTTAAAATTCTCATCAAAATAAAAAAAGAAGGGGCTGGGGAGCTATTCAGTGTGCTGAGTGCCTGCCTGGCAAGCACAGAACCCAGGTTCAATCCCTAGCACCTCATGTTGTGCTGGCCCCAGGAGCCCTGGACACACCATGCCAGCCAATGAAACCACGTGTGGTGGTGCGCTACTATAATCTCAGCACTGGGGAAGCTGAGACAGGAGGGTCACTGTGAGTCCAAGCTACATCATGAGACCCTGTACTAAATCAATCAATCAATCAATCAATCAATCAGTCAATCAGTCAAACGCAAATCACAAAGAAACATGCTGGTGTGTGAGAAATCCTGTTTTCTTACATCCTCTCTAGGATTTGCTATTGTCTGACATAAACATTGAAGCCATTCTGTGTATATATTGATGTCTCGTGTACATTTTAGTGTGAATTTCGATTGGCTTGATTGCATCTAATCAAGGCTTAAGGATAATGTTTTTTCTTGAATTTCTGTTTTAGGTGTTCTTAAGCACTCTAAATTGGGTGAGCACGGTTAAAGTTGGCCCCATTTTGAGAGACCCAGATACTTGCTTGCTGAGAAATCTCTATTTCGTGAGATTTTACTTGAAATTTCTATTTTCTTTTTTTTTTTTCATTTTATTTATTTATTTATTTGTTTGCTTGTTGTGTTTGTTTGTTTCTTTATTTATTCATTTTGTGGCTGGCTCAGCCTGCCCTGGTGGTGGCGCTGGCGCAGCATGTGGTGCCGGGGATCGAACTGCAGTCCCTGCAGTTGCCTGAGCCCTCCTAAGCAGGCGCTTTAGACCACTGAACCATCTCGCCGGCCCCGAAATTTCTATTTTCGAGAGCTGAATGTTCAGTAAGACCCTTTATAGTTCTTATGCAGCCGAGAGTCTCTTGCCCAAGGTAGAGTTACTTGATTTATAGTAAAGACGTAAGTATAACTGAATATATTTAATTTGATAACTAATTACTATCATTTATCACCAAGTGGTGAAAGGACCCTTGAACAGCGGAACCCAGGATTTTAGGGAAGAGGGGTCATGAATGGATCAGGGAGGAGGGTGGGTAGTAAGGCAGGGGACAGCACAAGAATCAAACTCATGGTGCTGAATAAATGTGTGGGACCACTAGGAGGCCAGAGGTCACCACAGAGCCCAAGCAGTGTTGTGGCTCAAGGAGTCACGACTATAAACAAATTGGGATTTTCTGCTAATTGGCCCTGACTGTGGTGGACAGGTGCAAATTTTATATAAGAAGAAAATAGCTTTGTAGCCCTAGACAGCACATGCTCATCAACTTCAAATTACACCTCGATGCTGCTGGTGTCTGCGCCGTTGATGGATGAGTTGGGTCTGTCCAGGTCTAATGCTGAGTAATGCAAATTAGATTCTCCTGAGTTATGCCTGGTGCAGCTGGCGGGCGCAAAGGAGTTGCCAGGGACACAGTTCTGTGCCAAATTCTTGCCAATGTTGCTAACAGTGTTGCTCCCTGTACATGTGCTAGCAGTCTTTGTTTTGTCAATGGTAATACTATGCTTCTGCTCTTTCTTTCACCTTTTAGTTTTGAATAGAGAATAACTTTGGTTTCATCCTATTTCCGAAAGTGAATTCTGAACTGAAAGGCATGCATGCATCCCTGTTCTTCCACCAGGCAAGCTGCGAGTGAGGAACATTGCAGATAAGCTCTGGTGCCCTTGCAGAGTCACACGCCATGGGGGTGACGATGTGGAGAAGACAGGTAAAGGCTAAAGCCTCCTAGCAGGCGGTCACAGTGGCTTCACGGAGTTCCACGCCTCCACTTCCTGGGGTTTATCACCGGTTGTCTGTTTATCTCTGTCCATGTCTCCTTACCTAGAGCATCTAATGCCCCTCTGGGAGTCATACAGATAGAAAGAACAGGATGAGAGCTTATTAGCCATGGGGAAAAGATAGTGGAAGGGCCAGCAGTATAGCTTAGCAGACTAAGCGCTTGCTTAGGTGAGCACAGGGCCCAGGGTTCGATCCTAAGCTCCATGGGCATCGCTGGCTCTGCTCTCGGGAACACTGAGCCATCAATGGAGTCCGGGCATGGTGGTGCCGAACCTGTAATTCCAGCAGTTGGGAGGCAGGAAACAGAAGGATCACTATGATCCGAGCTGCATAGTGAGATCCTGCACAACAAAACAAAACAAACAAACTAGCAAGAACACCTCAGCAGCTTTCAAGCTGCCTTAAAGGGTGGGGAGGCAGGAAAAA
>PVKN010031998.1:0-12357 GCA_004027915.1 Capromys pilorides
CCTTTAACATCAGACCAAATTGTTCTTTCAATTATCTGAGCTGGTTTGAAGGGCAGCTGCCCTTGGAGATGGGAAGCTTAGTAAGGTCCTGATCTCCAAGATCAGACATTAGCTGTGTTCCTGGGGAAGGTGGGAGTGAAGAGAAAGACATGGAGGGGAAGTAGAAGAGGGCAGGATAAGGTGGGCAGGACAAGGAAGAGTAAGTGTACAAGGTCCATGGGCCCACAGTCAGCTTCAAACACAACCAAGGATGGATGAAGAGCAATTCGCAGAAGTCTGCCACACCTACACAGGCAGCCGTGGCAGCGTAAACCAATGCTGTGCCCAGTACTTTTCCTATACTGACTCACTCTTCCTCACAAGGATTTTAGGATACAAAGGTGGTAATGATCCCTATAGTTTATGGGTAAAGAACCCAAGGTAAGGAGGAAATAAATATCAATGTCTATTTTATCCTGCAACTTGTGATCAGTTAAAATTAAATATTAGTCATTATTCTCATTACTTAGTAAAAACAATCATGCTGCTCCTCTCTATGTCCCTTTCCTCCGCAATCTTACGTGGGAAACAGCTTTGACAGTTTTGTCAATCATTAGGCATTAATGGGCTAGTGCATAGCTCAATGGTACAGCCTGTGCTCTCCATTTATGAAGCCCTGGGTTTGATCCCCAGAACTAGAAAATGATAATAATATCAGTAATGATAGAATTAGATATCACAATAGCTAAAGGTAGTTTCTAATACTTATGCAAATTTTATTTTTGTAGTATTCAAAATTGAACCTAGATTATTTATGTAATTATTTAATTATTTAATTAATTATTTATTTATTTAGCAGTACTGGGGATCAAACTCTGGACCTTGTGCTTGCCAGACAGGCACTTATGCTGCTGAACTATATCCCCAGCCCAAAAGTTTGTCAGCTTTTTTTTTTTTTTTTTTTTCATTTTTGTGGAAGTGTCTACAGGGTGTTCAGGGTCTCACTACTACATCAGACTCCTAGTGATCCCCCTCTTTACAGCCTCCCAAAACAGGAATTACAGGCACATGCCACCATGCCCAGTCTCAATTGCCCTCTCAGTGCATCCCAGGAGCAGGGCAGGCAGGGCAGGCCCAGGATCAAACCCTGGGCCCCTGTGCTTGCTTGCAGGCACTTTAATCCACTGAGCTATTTGGCCAGCCCCAATCCTTCCTTCCTTTCTTTCTCTATTTATTTGTATTTTAGGGAATGGTCTACAGGGTGTTCCAGGGTCTCACTACTAGATCAAATGTAGTGATCCACCTGTTCACAGCCTCCCAAGAGCTAGTATTAAAGGCGCATGCCACCACACTCAGTCTCAATTGCCTTCGAAGCATGCCCTGGGGGCACAGCTGGCATGGCAGGCCCAGGGATTGAACCCCTGGCCCCTGCGCCTGCTTGTAGGTACTTTGATCTGCTGAGCTATTTGGCCAGCCCTAGATCCTTTACACTGGGCTATATCCTAAGCCCTTCTTTTTAATTTTCTTTTCTTTTTTCTTCCTTTCCTTCTTTCTTTCTTTCCCTTTTTCTTTTTCTCTTTTTTTCTTTCTTTCTTTTTTTTTTTTAGTCAGGGTTTTGCCAATGTGCTAAGTGTCTCAATCTAGGCTTGAATTTTCTATCCTCCTGTCACCACCTCCTAAAGGGCAGGGACTATAGGCATATGCTACCACACCTGCCTTGGAAAGTGCATTATAAAGTCAGATGTTTTGAGATACTATATATTTCTATTTTTACTCGTGTGAGCACATTATACCTTTATCAGGCAGAATCACTTTCATATTAAATGGCACCTTTTGACCTATTCCTAACTGTGATGCTGATTGGCAAGTGACAGAGCTAGAATTCAAACACAAAGACTGCATCCCTTTAACGCTCTGTGATCTGCTTCAGGAGTAGGCACTACAACTTTTTACCCTATAGTTAATATTTAGTGACATTTACAAGAAGTTCGAAAGTTACTTCGTATGCCTTCCTCACAGTCTCACTAGCTGTCAATTGATTTTCTCATTTTGCTCCATTTCTTTTCAATCTTCCCTTTCCGGTGAGAACTTGGGAGATGGATTTAAATGTCTTTGTTGTATTTAACCTCCAGTTGTGTTTTACTGTGGAAGTTTTTATTTGTTCCTGAGCCTAATCTATGTGAATACTAGAGAAATAACATTTATATTTATCTCAGCATTGTATTCATTGTTCTAATTAACAAGTCGCTAGTTCTCCCAGTACAACCTCTTTGGCATTCCATATGCTGTCAGCAAAGTGTGGATTGCTGATGGAGGCCTGCGTGGCGGAAGGACCATCTGGAGCTGCCTCCAGACTGTGGCCTTTCTGCTTTGAAGTTTGCTGAACACTCATCACGTTCAAGCTCAAATTAAGTGGCACACACAAGTAGCACAGTGCTTGTTCTGCAGTGCATTAACATGAGTTAAGGACCTTGTAACAGACAGGCCCAGTGCACCTTCAGTTCATGGTGACTTTGGGGTCTGGTGGCAAGTGATGCATTGTGGGAGTTACCTGACTCATGTAATCTGATTCTGTTTTTTCAAATTATCTGAGGATTTAGTTTTTTATTGCAAAGGAAAAAATAATATTCCCACATCACTTGGAACACCCCAATTTTGGAAAAAGTGCTTTAGAAAGTGCTGTAGAACCACCCATGCTGCATCAGTGCAAGAGTCTTTTGGGAAAAGGCTGTGTCCAGACGCTTGTGGGAGGTAGGAGTTTTATGGTCTGTTTGTGTGTCTAGTTTTGTAATCTTCAGAGGACTCCATTCAGGCTGTCAATGAAAACCATTGAACCTGTCAAGTTGTTGTTTGCCAGGTCTCCTGGAAAAACACACTGAAAACTCTCACAGCTGGGTGGGTCAAAGAGGATAGTACTAAAAAAAGAAAAAGAAAATGGATGGCCCTCCTCTGGTGTGAAGCCAGGGCTTAGTGCTGCAGCCAAGTTCCCGGTGATAGAGGAGTTTCCACCACTGAAGGCTTCCCGTTCTGGCTTTCCCCACCCTACCTTACACCATCCAGTTTTAAAAATAACTCTCCTTCCTGTGGAACCCAACGGAGGGGTTTGAAGGCATCGTGTGTGAAAGATGCAGGTAGTGTTGATGCCTTAGGAGGGATCATATTGATGAGGGAGGACCAAAAGTAACACAAAAGGCCAAGGAGTGGCTGGGAGATTTTTCGGGATGTAGACAAGCTGAGTAAAATGTTGTCGACTTCTATACCCCTCCCCCACTTCTGTGTTAATCACTGTCAAAAAATATCTGAAAATATCAGTTTACTGGAGGAAATATTGACTCATGGTATCGAACCATGGTCATTTGGCTCAATGGCTTTAGGGCCTGAGGAGAGGCAGAATGTCATGGTGGGAGAAGGTGTTGGAGGAAAGCTGCCCACCTCATGGCAGTCAGAAGCAGGGAGAGCAAGGGAAAACACAGCAAGGAAGGCGCTAAGGACACGATATGGTCCCCAGGTTGCTTTGGTATGATACACTTCCTTCATCTAGGTCAGTAAGTTAGCCCTTTCCTGATCTGATCCAATCACTTCCCAAAAGCCCATCCTCTAGTTCATGGGCCATATTTTAGATTCAAGCCATAACAACCTCAAGTTAGAAATTGATTGTCTTAGTGTACAATTTTTTGTTCAAGTTGTTTCACATGGACTAGTGTGCTTGGAAAAGCTGAGAAGCAACACGTAAGTGTGTGCCAGTTGAATGTGACTATGAAGGCCAAGAGCATTTTGAGGAAGGATCCTATACACTTATAACCTAGCAACAGTTGAATGCTGGGACATGGTGTGGACTGAGATGGTGGGTGCTGGGGCTTGGGCCGGCAAAGGGGAAGGGGTTTAGTAGGAAAGTCTGAAGAGCCAGTAGTGGAGAAATAGGCTGAACTGAGTTGTAGTGTGTACTCAGCTCCTCATTCCTGTGAGTCTTATTTGCTTCAGCTGTATGCTAGACACTGAGTGTCACAGTTTCACCTTACTGTGTAAGCCAGATCGAAGTCCCATCAGCTCTCTCACCTGAATACTTCAGGGATATGTCCATAGCTCACCAGCAGCAGCGGCAGCAGCATCTTCATCCAAACAATCATTATTACTTATCTTCAGTATTACAGTAATCACTCACCTGTTTGTATAGAGTAGGGCAAAGTACTGCCCATAGACTAAATCCTGCCAGCTTCCTGTTTTTGTAAATAAAGTTTTATTGGCATACAACCACTTCAGTTATTTACATGTTTCTTATGACTTTTGGGGGCCTTTAAGTGGCAGAGTTGAGTAGTTCCAGCACAAATTTTGTAGCCCAGAAGATTGGCAAGGTTTATTATGTAATCTTTATAGAAAAGGTTGACTGGCCCTGAACTAGAGGAAATACTTGTATGATTACTTTAAATCTTTCTCCATGTGTGTATCATATAAACAAATATGAAGTCTCCACTTTCTTGATTCTACTTCTGAGATTTTCGTCTTACTGAATTGCTCACATGTTTAGGACATTGTTTGACAACAGAGTGCAGAAAAATCTTAAATTTGGCCCTCATTCTGCTCTGTCTCTCTCCTACCCATTTTCTTTGCAAAAGCTAGAAGAGTGCAAGTCTGAACACATCACTCACAGTTTACAGTCTTTTCATGACTTTTATCAGTCTCATAACAAAGGCATGAATCCTGCCTGACCTTGGCCGCAGAGCCTCTTGTGAGGGCTGGGCTTTCCCTAACTCTCCAGCTTCATTTCTCACAGCATTCGCCCTGCTTCTCCATGTCCTGCCCACTGTGGCGTCTTTTCAGTTCCATACCTGGATTGTTCTCTTCCTGCCACAATGCCTTTGCACATTCTGCTGCTTCTCTTTGGTGTGGTCTTTCCCTGCCTCTGTGCTTGGCTAATTCCTTTCAGTTACTCTTCAGGTTTCAGCACCATAGAGAAACCTTCCATGACCTTCTAGGTCAAATACTATCGTCTTCTCCCAGAGTTCAAGATGCTTTTCTTTGTGGCACTTATCACAGTACATTATTGCATTTCTTGGTATTAAATTTTGTGGCACCTCTGTCTCCCCACTAAATAGTAAGCTCCTGAGGGTTGGGCTTATCTTGCTCTTCACTGTATCTTCAGGCCCTATCACAGGGCTAGAAAGTTGCCCTTCAGATACTCTGTAAGCATCTGTGGATTCAGTAAAATAAAGTATACAAAAGCATTTTGCTCATTAACCTTTAACTGGAAGAGATCATTATTATTAAGGATAGATGTGAAGGAGGAAAAAGTCACACTTTTTCAATGAGGAGTTCTGTAGCTAGTTTAGTTTTATAGACATAAGAAATGAGCTGTTGGAAGATTCTTCAAACAATGAAGTCTTCCTATGTTCTGAGAGAAAGATTGTGTGGAGATACCAAGGACAATCCTGGAAATTGTTGCTCTTCATATCAGATGTAAGCTCTAAAATTCTATGTGCACCTGATGTTTTGGTGATCAGTTTTGAAATATATGCACCCAGAGCAGAAGAGAACATCCCTAGGGAATCCTAAGGAAGGAAAGGTTTCCATTTAAAGTATAAAAGGAAAATGAACATTTTTCCAACCCCCAACATCTAATTCGAACTTTCTAAACATTAATGTCATAACCACAAGTAAATGGTGGGTTGCAAGACACTAGGGCAGAGTAAGCTTTCAAAAATTCTGAGAAAACATCAGTTAAGAGAAAAAAATAAGTTAGAGTGTGAATAAATAAGACTGTAAATGTGGAAGAGGAAAGAAAAGCATTTTAAGAACTGACAGTCTTCTGCATTGTATTAAGTGGTTTGATGTCACTAGCAAGCTTGTCTTATTGATTTTCTTATGTTCATATAGTAAACAAATGGAAGTCTAAGCATTCCACCACTCACAGTACATTATTTCCTGTAGCTATAAATACATTCTTAGCAGTCTTAGCCTGGGCAGCCATGAGGAGGAAGGGGTTTTAGAGTATACCCTCAAGGCTTCCCTGTCTGGCTTGCAGGCCTATTTTCTTGTTCTACATTCCTTTTAACAGCTATGAGTGATTGGTAGAAGAGCAGGCTAGTACACACTCTAAAGATCACAGTGACTAATGACTCTCCCAGAGAGACTGTCACCAACATATACCCAGAGATGGCCTACTAACTCTGCCAAGCATCCACCCTACATTCTGCTGGTGCCAGAGACATCATGCTTCGTCACTCCATGGATGAGCCCCACGCACCATGCAAACTCTGAAGAGTCTGCTTATACAGGTTCTGGAGTATATTCGTCTGCTTTCTGTTATTATAAGGAGCCATCTGAGACTAGGTGCTTAGAATAAAAGAGGTTTATTTACCTTCTGGTTGTGGAGGCTGAAAGTTCAAAACAGCATAGTGCCACTCTGATGAGGGTACCCCTGGCTACACCACCTCATGGTGAGTGGTATAATGGTGGCAGGGGTACATGTAAGAGAGAGAAATCACATAACCAGGTGGGAAGGCAGCATCTGGCCTTGTCCTTTTAAATGAATCTCTGGCCAGAACAAATTCAGTGTTCTACAAGAATTCCCTTAATTCTTTCTGAGGGTAGCACCCCCAGTGACCTAAGGACCTCTCACTGGTCCCCACCACTTTTTCTTCAGTGATACTGAGGATTGAACCTAGGTCCTTGATACTGAGATACATCCCTAGCCTTCTTTACTTATTATTTTGAGACAGGGTCTTGCTAAGTTGCTCAGTTGCCCAGGCTGAGGTCCACCTGCCTCACTCTCCTGAGCTGCTGGAATTACAGGCACTTCTGGGATTCCAGGTATGTGCCGCCATACCTGGCTGACCATACTACTTGACAATCCACCACCTCTTCACATTACCACACAAATTGGGGACCGAGTTTCCAGTACATGAGCCCTTGGGGAGCACACTCTACCCATTTCCAAATCATCGCGTAGAGTGAGTGGTTCAGAAGACATGAGGCAGGCTTTGAACTAGAAGCAGACAGACCAGCGTCGTAAGCACAGGGAGCCCTAACTGGTGCTTGTAGTACCCAGAGAAGGAGAAGAAAGTAAAAAGAAAGATGGGAGGATAATGAAAGAAAGGATTAGTGAATGGAGAAGAAAGGAAAAAATGAGAAGAAAGGAAGGCAAGGAAGAAAGTGTATATGTTAGCTTGTTCTGTGTAACAAAACACCCAAATTTAGTGACTTAAAGCAACAACCATTGAATTGGCTTACAGTTTTGGACCTTACACTCTTGGCTAGATTTAGTGGGATGGTCCTTTTCCTGGTCACAGTTGAGCTCTTTCATATATCTGAAGTTTTCTGCCAATCAGTTGGGTGACTCTGATTCAGGAGCTGGTTGGCTGTTGATTGGATCAATGGGAATGACTTTCATCACCTAGTAAGGTAGCTCAGGCTTATTTCCATGTACAAGGGTGATGTGAGGTTCTGAAAGCATATTTTTAAAATCAATTCTCCTCCCTTTTTATTATCTAAAGAGAATACACAATACTAAAAAAAAAAAAAAAAAAAGATTAGAAATAATACAGAACTTCACCAAACAAATCAATAGGAATCTAACAATGGTTGCTGTATTGCATAGTTTTCCTTAAATTAGTAGTACAGATTACCGGATATAAGCGTGCAAATTTGCAAAAAAAGTTATAAGAAATTAAAAAGGACAAGAAAAAGAAAACAAGTTAAGCATCAGTTTTCAAGATTCTACTTGTATCACGTCTGTAATACCCCATTGGGCAAAACACATGGCCAGACTGGTCCAAGTTCAAGAGGTGAAGAAACTGACTCCACCTTTTAAGAGGGGGAGCCACAAGTCACCTTATAAATGGACAGCCGTGTTTGTATGGAAAGAATTGATGGCCTGTTTTACAGTCTACCAAAGAAGGAAAAAGCTGAACATTTCTTCTGCTAGCAAAACTGGCAAAGACATAGTCTTAAAGATGAATTTGAGGCCCTCACATTGGATCTAGAAAATATTATTAAATCATCCAGTTTCTACCTTCTACAGCTTATCTGTCAAATAGCATGAGATAATAATGTAACCTCTTACTCGTCTCCAGTGGGAACAATAATAACTTTATGGATATGTTTGTCTTATACCTTTTGGAAGTGAATTAGGGAGCAGTTGTGTTCAGTACATCTCAACTAGAAAATATGCTTGGAAACAAAAAAAAATCTTAACACGTTGGTCTCAATTTCTGGCACAAGTGTTAAATATGCTACAAAGACTTATAACAAAAGACAATTTTAATAGGTAATTATTTGGTAGGACTCACTGTATTAGTACACTTGCTTGTTCTTTCCTCATGTATGCATGTTTTAGTTATTTTTTTTTCTCATTACTGAATATACAACATCAGAACAGTTTAAATAGAGGTAGATGCTCATGGTTGGTATCTTGTAGAAAGAAAAGTTTACTTGGAAAGTTGATTTAAAAATTTAATTAATAGTTAATTAGAAAGTATTAAATCAGGCTGGGGAGATAGCTCAGTGCCAGAATGGCCTGCCTGGGAAGTACAAGATCCTGAGTTTGACCATTGGTATCACATGCCATACTGGCCCCAAAACTGGACATGGTGGTACACATCTGTAATCCCAGCACTAGGGAGGCTGAGATGGAAGGATCACTACAAGAATCTGAACTGCATAGCAAACCCCTGTGTCGAAGGAAGAAGAAAGAAAAGAAAAGAAAAGAAAAGAAAAGAAAAGAAAGAAAGAAAGAAAGAAAGAAAGAAAGAAAGAAAAACAGACAGACAGACAGAATCATGGCCATTGGGATTGATCTCAAGTTGTGGTAGTTACCTACAATAACTTTCCCTATGAAAGCATTTCTGCGTAAATGGAAGATAGAAAATAGTTCACTTCTAGTCAATTTTGTGTAAGTATTTATAGCTTAATGTAACACTTGCATTTTAAACATAAAGATCAGGTGTTCTTTGTGTGAAATAGTATATGCTTCTGTGACATGATTAATTGGTGAATTCTTACAGATTGATTTATTTTTAAGGTGACAATCATTTGTATGCTAAGGGAATTTATGATGTCTTTTGAGATATCTTTTAGTGCTGCCATATTGAGCAGTGGGTGGGTAGTTACCTTACCCTGACCACTGGGATTGGAGATTGGGGAATTATTTGAAGGTGAGTCTCTGTGTGGACTTTAATTCCAGCTTGGGCAGACAACCAGTGATATTCTAGCCTCAGAAACACACTTGGAAAGCCTCAGGCTAGATAAGGGGAGACAAGGAAAAGATGGAAATCATAGGACAAAGGGAAGTAGGAGTGGGAAAAGAGAAAACCAGGAGAGAAGAGAGAGCTTTCAGTACAATAGAAAAATAGCCATGTGCCTTCCATCCACTTCTGACCTATTTTGTTCCACCTCAGCACGGAGACGCACCGCACTGGCCACAAAGCCATCTTTTGAAATGCTCCAGAACCCAATTCCACAAGCTGTCTTCATCTCTTCTGCAGTTTAATGGCAATGGATAGTAGGGCATTCTTTTCTATGTTTAAGTTCTTTGACTCTGTGTTTTGGTCTAAACTATTTCCTCTCTTTGGAATGGTCTTTCCCATTTCCTCACAGTAAGGGAGTTGCACATCCTTTAGGATACAGCTTAACTGTTACCTTCTTGAGGTAACATCATGGGATTTATTTCCCTACACTAGTTAGGGCCCCTTCTTCAGTGAAGCCAGTTGCTGTGGCACAACCAATAAGCCCGATCCCCAGTGTCAGGTACCCTTGTGCAGGGTTCAACCTGTACAACTATACGAAGTGGCCTCTAGTAGGCATTTGGCATGCATTTGTTGAATAAATTATCCTTAGATTTTTCCAGAACTATTTCACAAGTTAACTCCTCTTGAATGATGACATCCAGAACTGAACAAACCAGTCTGTAAGAGTAATGGTCTTACTATATACAGGGTTTGGTCAGTAATGGGGCAGCTATGAGGTTGTGGAAGCACTCCCACTTGTTCTTTAGTGATAACCTACCACTCTAAAACCAAGCACTGACCCATCCCTGATCTCCTAGATGCATCCACAAGCCTGATCATTATCATTATCTCCTTTCATACATTTGCTTCTCCTGTTACTGGAGAAACTTTTCTGCCTATTTTTGGCACACTTCCTAATTTATCAGTCTCGGGACTGGGGAGATAGCTCCGTGGCACAAGTGCCTGCCTGGCAAGTGCAAGGTCGTGAGTTCCAACCCTGGTCCCACAATAAATAAATAAACAAACAAACAGACTTATCAGTCTCTTTGTTCTCTGGTCCTTTCTTCCCTAGTGTTGGTGTAATTGGCAGAAATTACACCAACTGTCCTTCTGAATGGATCACTAAAGCATTAGGTTCTAAATGAAGTGCTGGGTCCTCTAGGATGTTATAGTGGTTGTGCTTTGGTTTGGTCTGTTTTTTGGTTGGTACTTGGAGTAGTATCACATTGCCCAAAGGGCAGTGGGACAACTGCCTGAGGCCACGGTTACCTGTGCACCTGCCACATTGGGTTATGGTGACCTGCAGGATCACCTGCAGGATGTATGGCCCTCACAGGGCCATACATCTGAGGTGGGAGATCTGATTCTTGTATGCAACCTCCCTGAAAGCTTTTTCTGCACTGCAACAAAGCTATAAGTGTGCCCAGAGATAATTTTCTTTCCAACCAAACCATTTGTAAAGTCAGCTTGCCTTGTTTTTTCAGTCATACTGGTATTACCCTGGGTTTTCACCAGCTTGATAAATAGAGGAGATTGAATGCATTCCCATCCTCCCTGATGTCATGGTTTGGGGTACTCTACAACTGTGGGAGGTTTCAGAAAATCCCACCAATTGACGAGTTTATTGTTCTTCCCTGAGAAATTTCTTTTTTCTGTGCCATGTCTTACATAAGTTGATAGAGTTCCTTTTGTGACTTGCCCTTTCCTTTCAATGATGTAAGAACCCCAGACCTTGGCAGTTATTATGTTTTGTTACTGAAGTGCTGGTGCTGATGAGATCCTCTTTCCTGTTTAGTTTCTGTGGGAGATAAAGGCTGGTGGAGGCTATGGAGGTGATCAGCCAAGGTGGGATCCTCAGGCCAAAGGACGGGCAGCTCATTAGTTAGGTGTAAGTCTCAGTATCCTCCACATGTGGTCTCATCATTATTTTTAATGTTGTTTTCCATAATTTGCTGCAGTGGATTCCTGCTACATGATTGGGTGGTTTCTTGTCTCTGACATCAGAAATCTTTGTACCCTCAGTTGGGCCTTTCTAATTGGTTTAGAGCTCGGAAAAGAGATTATGACATTAGGCTGAGGAAGTGACAGCATTCTCTCTGATTTATCCAACCCCTGAGCTTGATTTAAGATTTCTGTTTGGAGCGCAAATTCAAAACAGAGTTTCTGTTCTGTCTTTCTTTGCTAGAATAAATGTACTTATTCATATAATACATGAGTACAGAGCTGTGCTCTGTAGAGAAAAAATTCAACTTCATCTTTTCCTCCACCAACCACACTGTAAAAGCTTGATGGGCTTTTTGTGTGTGTATTAGTCCATATCTCATTATAAATAAATTCATGAATATGTAGTTTTGATTGATGCTTAACATGCCATGGTATTTATTATTGTCTTAGTCACATTTTCATCACCAAGCTACAATATCCAACACCTACAATTTAAAGGAGGAGAGGTTCAGTTTGGCTCACAGGTACAGTCCATGTTCCTCTGGTTCTATGGCAGAAACAGGACAGCACAGTGGTGTACTGGGGGAAAAGCTGCTCACAACATGGTAGCCAGGAAGGGAGGGAAGGAGGAATTGAGGAGAGAAATATACCTTTTCAGTTCATGCCTCAGAAACCCACCTCTCCTGGTCAGGCCTTACCTAACATCACATTCAGCTATAGCTCATTGTTGTTCTAGTGTCCTGCCCACAGCCCCGCCTCTGAGCGCAAGGACATTTTGGGGGTCATTCGTCATCTAAACCATAACAATTACTATGTTAAAAACTTGCTTTTTTTCATTTGACTTATATGCATTGACAGTCTATTTGTCAGTACATCTAAATCAACTTTGTTTTTAAGACACCAGGTAGCATTCCCTAAGGTAGCTGTACTATCATTTATTCATCTATTGAGTTTCACCTCACATAGAGCTGCAGTGACAGCATTTATAATTCTATTTTTCTGAATATGTGATCATCTTTCTGGAGTGATATTCTCTTGGATTAGAATTTCTGTATTTATAAAAATAATATTTTAAAGTCATATTTTTAAAAAGCTATGCCCACTTAAAATTTCAAAATCTGAAAGTTTACATTTCCACCAGTAGTGTATGCAAGTGTTTATTTTCCCATATGCTCTCCATCTTTATGTATTATTATTAGTTTTTTTAATTTCT
>PVKN010031999.1:0-12357 GCA_004027915.1 Capromys pilorides
AAGACATGATCCCAACACTCCTCAAACTCTTCAGTGAAATCAAAAAGGAAGCAATCCTTCCAAAAGCATTCCTAGAGGCAAGTATTACTCTGATACCAAAACCAGAGAGAGATGCAACTAAAAAAGAAAACTACAGGCCAATCTCTCTCATTAACATAGATGCAAAAATCCTCAATAAAATCCTCACCAATAGAATACAACAAATCATCAAGAAGATTATACACCATGACCAGGTAGGATTCATCCCAGGGATGCAAGGACGGTTCAGTATGCGCAAATCTATAAATGCAATACACTATATCAATGGAGCCAAAACCAAAAAGCACATGATCGTCTCAATTGATGCAGAAAAGGCTTTTGACAAAGTCCAAGAGTCATTTATGTTCAAAGTCCTACAGAAAATCGGAATAGAAGGCCTCTAGTTCAACCTGATAAAATCCATCTATGATAATCCAATGCTAACATAATTCTAAATGGGGAAAAACAAGTCTTTTATTCTCAAATCTGGTACAAGACAAGGATGTCCTCTATCACTACTCCTATTCAATATAGTTATGGAATCATTACCTTATAGCCATTAGACAAGAAAGAGAAATAAAAGGAATAAGAATAGGTAAAAAAAAAAAAAAAAGCAGTAAAACTATCACTATTAGCAGATGACATGATAATCTAGGTGTAAAACCCAAAAACACTCCACCAAAAAGCTACTAGAATTAATACACAAATTTAGTAGCATAGTGGGTTGCAAAGTCAACACACAAAAGTCAATAGCATTACTCTACACAGACAACAAGCACACTAAGAGAAATTAGAGAAACAGTACCTTTTATGATAGCACTGAAAAAAAAATGAAATACTTAGGAATTAACCTAAGGAAGTAAAAGACCTTTTCAATGAAAACTACAGTATTCTGAAAAAAAAAAAAAAAGAGATCCTAGAAGATTTCAGAAAATGGAAAGATATTCGCTGCTCCTGGACAGGAAGAACCAACATTGTGAAGATGGCCATACTTCCTAAATTGCTCTACAGATTTAATGCAATGCCCATCAAAATAATAGCAACATACCTCACAGACCTGGAGAAACCATTCCTAAAATTTATTTGGAACCAAAAAAGACCCAGAATTGCAAAGACAATTCTGGGCAACAAAGGTAATGCAGGAGGTATTATAATTCCTGACACAAAGTTATACTATAAAGCTACAGTAATAAAATCAGCATGTTATTGGCAAAAAAGCAGACTGGATGCTCAATGGAACAGATTACAAGATGCAGAGGCAAATACAAACACACTCAGCCACCTTATTTTTGACAAAAGGCCCAAACACATTTATTGGAAGAAATATAGCCTCTTTAACAAATGGTGCTGGAAAAACTGGCTCTCCACATGTCAAAAACTAAAATTTGAACCAAGTCTATCACCATGCACTAAACTGAAGTCTAAATGGATTAAATATCTAAATATTAGAAGAGAAACATTAAATCTTCTGTAAGAGAAAGTGGGAGAAAATCTTGAAGACATCAGGGTAGGCAAAAAGTTCACAGACAAAAATCAAAATGCACATTTAACCCTTGAAAGCATCAATAAATGGGACCTCCTTTGGCTAAGAAGTTTTTGCACATCAAAAGAAATTATCAACAGAGTGAAAAGACAACCCACAAATTTTGAAAAGATTTTAACTAATAAGTATTCAGACAAAGGTCTTCTATCAAGAATTTATAAAGAACTAAAAACCATTAGGTTCCCAAAATTCAAAGACCCAATCCAGAAATGGGCATCTGAGATGAACACAAACTTCTCAGGGAAAGAAATTCAGCAAGCCTATAAGTACAAGAAGAAATGCTCCACATCACTAGCCATCCGTGAAATGCAAATTAAAACAACACTTAGATACCATCTCACTCCAGAAAGAATGGCTATCATAAAGAAATCAACCAACAACAAATATTGGAGAGGCTGTAGGGAAAAAGGAACCCTTGTCCACTGCTGGTGGGAATGCAGATTGGCGCAACCATTATAGAAAGCAGTGTGGAGGCTCCTTAAAAAACTAGAACTGGAAATCCCATTCAATCCAGCTATCCCCCTACTGGGAATTTTCCCAGAAGAACTGAAAACATCATACCACAGTGATATCTGTGCATCTATGTTTATAGCAGCCTAAGTTGTAATAGTCAAATCTTGGAAACAACCAAAACACCCATCATTTGAAGAATGGTTGTAAAAGATGTGTTATTTTTATACAATGGAATATTACTCAGCTATAAAGAATGATAAACTGGAATACTTCATATATAAATGGATGTCTATTGAACACATACTCGTAAGTGAAATAAACCAGAACTACATGCACATATCGTATAATCTCCCTAGTGTAAGAAATCTAAAGAAGAAATAAAAATGGAAAGGCATAACACAGCTGAATGGAAATCAAAGTCTTATGGATTAAACAACGAAGTGACTGGAAGCAGAAAAGACAGGAAACATAGTAGGAGCAAAACTATACACTTATGTACCCAGGATGAATTCAATATTGTTCCTAGGAACCTTAAAAAGGTTTGTCACATTGATGATAGCAGCGTGCAACACTGGAACTATGCTTGGAATGCGCGTTGTTCTGATCCGTTAGATGTGTACTGCTTCCAATGTAAACTCAGGTGCTGCTATACTCTCTCTCAAGCAAATGGTTGGTTAACAAAAAAGAGTATTAAGTGAGAGTAAGAGACTAGGCAAAATGCCACACGCTTGACAGGCTACAATGGCTACAATTTTGTACATCCTTGGATTTCTAAATGTCTGTGTAAAAATGTGTAAATTCTTTTATCAAATTCTAAAGAGATTTATTAGAATATCAATGATTGACAGAAAATACCAATTTCAACATAATCTAAGATGTCTGATACTCAGAAAGTCAGTGATGTTAAGCTCAATTACCTACATTATAGAGTAATAGTATCGTGAAGCTTCTCTGCTGGAGGGTTGAGAAGGTAAGTTTCTCCAATTTTTCTCCAAAAATTGGAGAAAAAGAAGGGCTATGAGGATAGCCAACATTTTGGCCCTAGCCCTTCAAGGTCAGTGATGACTCAGGACATAAGAGAACCTGTGCTGTAACATTCTATAACTTAGTGGTTTCCCAAATTTTCTGTTCAAGGAGATTAACGGACCTCAGAGGAAAGGGATAAATGAAGTACAGTGTGTCTAAGGAGAGGCACCTAGAGAAAAAACATTCTCTCAGGCCTTCACAGAGAGCAAGCTGATCAAGCAATGGCCGTGACTCGTGCCGATGGCTGACACTGGCAACAGTTCTACAAAGCACTGTACATGGTTCCAAATTTAATTCTGAGGGAATCTGACCCTGGAAGATACAAAAGATGAATGTTCTGTTATACAGGTCTAGCATTAACTTGCCCTTGATCACCCAACAGAAAAGTTTAATTATAAGGCATAAAACGCAGAGCTAGATTAGTATGATGAGCTGTAAGAGGTTTATACCAACAGCCTCCAACATTGACAGTTTCACCAGTAACCCACCGCAATTATGGAACATTGGACTATGTATACAACTACTCCGTCTTTATACAAAGAGAAGAATTTTTTTTTCTTTTTTTCCTCCCCTACTAATATGGATTAGAAAATTTATCACATCTATACCCTATGCTCTGTATAACTACTATGAGGGCAACAATATTCAATGTGTCAATTATTATGAATGCACTACTAACGTGTTTTGAAACTATCACACTGTTGTTTCTTATTAAAAATTAAAAAAAATAAAAATAAAAAGGGCATCATTTCAGTTACAGTATAACACAAAACCAGCCATAATTTAAAAAAAAAAAATCCCAACTTTAATCCAGGGCACAAAATCTGAGTACAAATATAAAATTCTCCTAAGTTTTTTTTATGGAAACAAAATTCCTACAGAATAGGGCCACTGAGTACACTTCACCTGGAAAGTGGACACTAGCAATCCTGATGGATTGGGTCACAACCTCCACGGAAAGGATCTATGTACCCACCTCCAGGGAAGCTGCCCATCTGTCTGCTGAACCAGGGACTCAAAGAAGCAAAAGAAAAAGGACTCAAGCTGAACATGAGGGCCCCTAAACTGTCTCCCCAGGGTCTTTTTCTTGGAGTTAAGCAAGGAGGTTCTCGATTGTTCTCTCTAGTGTCTCCACCTTTTGTCCTGGATATGCACAGCTGGGAGGAGAAGGGCTGCTTTTAACACAGAGCAGCACCAATATCTCTTCCTAGGTATTTTTTTCTTCCTTTGGGGTATTTTTATTGTTCACACTCCACTGAGAACGGCCACTTCCCTAAATTCCATTTCCTGACCATCACACTCCCTCCATGGAGAGTCCCAACAGAGATCCTTAACAAAGCTCAGAAAGTAGCACCAGCCAGTGCAGCTGCTCTCCATACCTTGCAATGCCGTCCTCGGCCTCCCTCCTTTAGTTACATTATCTTATTTGGAGAAGAAACCAGACAAGCACAGTCAGTTCTGGAACCCAAGACTTAACTCCAAAGTAAGAAGCCCTCCTGGTTGTAACAGGAGCTGGAGCATGTGACCAGAGCCACGAAGCCTGCTTTCTGACCACCTCATCCAGAGAGCCTCACACCTGTACCTCACATCTGTTCTTTGTTCCTCATTCGCCAAAAGCCAGGAGCCATCATCTTCCTCAGTACCGCCTGAAATGTTTTATTTCCTGCAAATATGTCTTCCTCTCTCTGAGGAAAACAACACTCTGCACATACCACTCCTCTTCCACACTCACTCTCCATCACCGCACAGGCTGACCACTTCTGCCCACATGTCCTTAGATAAATTCAATTTGGAAATGGATCAAAATAGGGTCATGAACCTAGCCAGTAGGAATCTTGATGCTAGGCAATTTTCTTTTTACTTTCACAGAAGCTAGAGAGACAATAACTGGTCTGGCAAGCAGGCAGCACACCAGGGGCACTGTGCTGAGCAGATCAGCAGGGGGTGCGGGGTGTGGGGTGGGGGGTACTGAATTTTAGTAACTTCGTCCTACCCACCACTCCCCCAGTCATCACACTGCGGACCTGCATGCTGCACCAGCCAGAACCTTCTCTCTAGTCAGCAGTGTGCAGCTTAGGAAGTGCCCAGGACAGAATGGATTTCACACAATATTATAAGGCACATCATGTGTATGCCAGATTTATTCACCACGTTACATTACAATCACTGTGTTGAGGACACCATGCATTCTGGAAAGTGTTTTAGATCTTTGGATAAAAAGCAAATCATCCTCAAAGACAGTGACCTCCACCAGAGTAGCACACCTGTGAGTTACAAGGAGAGATCAGGCCTCTGGCTGCATTCATCCTGCTTGCGGACCAACTGATGCATTCTCTGGACACACCAGAAGAGAGCTCAGGCCCTGTGAGCATCTACACAATGCACACAGCCAGCTTCAAAAGTGCCTACCAGTAATATGCTAAGTGCTGTCAGGCAGGGAGCACAAGAAATCTCCTGACAAATTTTAATACTAATTAGTCCATCCTTTCAAGGCAGAAGCTGCTGTTTTTGGTCTTGGCCAATTTTAGCGGCTGACCACTTTAGAAATCATTATTGTAAAATGTAGTTTGATAGATGACAGTTGTTGTTAATGACTCATCTCCAGCTGCACAGACTTCTAAAGATGGCAAATGGGAGCAAGAGGAAAGGTGCAAACTGAGAGTCTAGTGAGGATCCACATCTAGGTCTGTAATTGAAGTTTCCCCTTAGATAATTCTAAGCTGACAATGAAATTCTATGTGCATGATTAGAAATGTAATAACTTAAAAGTCATGTAACCTCCTCACTTCCTTTACAATCTAATGGAGCAGTTCATAATCTAAAAGAAATTTAAATACCCCCAATAAAATTATTTCTCAGAATAGCATATCTGATTTCTCAAAGTAACTTTACTTTCCTAGCAACATTTTAGTCCATGTGGAATACGTAAGTTCTTGTAGAATGGTTCCAAGCCTGTATTGCCTAAGGAACCTTCCTGTTGGGTGTTTTCATCAATAAAAACAAATTTGGTGCAATATGTATGTTTTGTGTTTCCATTTATAGCAGCTTTACCCCTAACTGACAAAACCTGGAAGTAACAAAGAAGTCCTTCAATAGCTGAATGGATCCACAGGCACAGACCCAAACAACAGAAAGCTTTGTAAAACTTAAAAAGAAGTTACTAGCCATGCAAGACATAGCGGAGCCCTAATACACACAGTCAAGTGGAAGAACCAACGTGAAAAGCATATGTGCGAGGAAATCCCAACTCTCTCAACAATGCAAAGCAAACTATGAAGACAATGAAAATATCACAGATTATAAGGTTCAGGCTGAGAGCAAGATAGATAATAAAAGAAGCACGGGGCATTGTCTTTTAAAAACACTAAAACCACTTTGTTTGCTTCTGTAAAAAGCTGTGGAAAATAATAGGCTCTCCACTCAGGGGGCTTCTGGCCCTCACCTCTGCCTTCACAACTAGTATGGCTGGGATTTCTCACTCTAAATCCAAGCTGCTTCCTTGGAAACAACTTCTGTGCCTTTGAAGGAATTCCTTCCATAAACGGACTGTGAGAAGATTATAATCTGATCACTTCTAAATTATCATCAAGCAAATTACCCTACAAAGGTAACTTCTCTTCCTGCTCAACAATGTCATATCCTTTCTCATGACTCCATCTGGAACAAGCCCACACTGGAATGCAGAACCCACGGAAGTCACCACCTGTCCACCTGCCCTGTGGAGGCTACATGTGACAGCTACATGATCTTCTCTTCCAGCCAGCAGCCAGGGGACACATGGCATTCCACACACAAGCAAGAAGGCACCATGGGTTTTACTGAGTAGCCAGTCACCAGGCAGCAGGCTCCAGGTGAACACTTCTTCTATGTATTGTTTTGAAGGATATATACAAAACTATGAAGGAAGTGCCAACAGCAACTCTAGTTAGGAGCTAATAAAGCTGAGGTCTCGCAGCCTAAGTCACTTTATCCAGACTGAGGAGGGGACACAGATAGCATGCCAGGGGGATTGATGCAGCTCCCTGCAGACTGGGTCACTTCTGAGACTGAATGAGGGGACCATATGGAGAATTATATAGGAGAAAGGGATGAGATACATATCTAACCTTAAGCACTGCAGAACCAATGCTGAAAAAAAAGTAAGAAACCATTCTTAGTATTTATAAACATATTCTGGCTAAAGTAATATTATCATTCTACATGCTTTACACTTGTTGTAGATACTTTAAAAGCATGTTTCAAACAACTGTTTTTCTTCCAAAGTATTTGCAGGAAAAAAAATAAAATATAAAGTTTATAATTTAGGGATGCAGTACAATTTTTTTCACTTAAAAATGTCGGAATTCTATTTTCTGCAAAAGTATCACTGATCCCATTGTACAGCACTGGTCAGACATTTATATTACATATTATTTTAGGAATACCTAATTTTTTTAGGAATACCTAATTGCTGACTCTGCAAATTACCAAATTAATTAGAAAATCATCATGCCTGTTTCACATATTCTTCTAAAGATCTCATTTTTAAAATATTGATATTCTACACTACGTAATTAGTTGCCCTCCAAAAGTTTTCCATAGAAACAATCATGTATGATTGTCTAATCTCTGTAGACCTGTTTAAGTTAATATGTTCTAAATACTTATGTATGTCTATCTCATTATAGTATGAAATCCAGGAAGATTATTAATCTTCTTAGCAACAAAAAATTATTTTCAAAGTTTTTTCTAACAGTTACACAGTGAGTTAAGTATTGACCAGGAACCAAGATAGAATACAAAGGCTGACTTTTAACACAGCTTTCACGTTCATTTTTTCTCTTTTAGAAAAAGAGCTATGTACAAATTCCTTCCCAATTTATCAATCATCACTGTGAACAGGTAATCAAACACAGTGCTATGTCTGTCCCATAGAATCAACTTAAGAGTAGAACCTTCATCTTTACCCAAGCTGACAAAAATATTTCTAGTCTAATGGGGTCTTGATTTGCAACAACAAACACAATCCAATCAAAGAATATGTGTGAAAATATCTAAGTTGCTTCAGTCATTAATTTTTATTTAGCCTTTAGCTAATTTTCTTTGAAGTTGGGGAAACAGTATTGAGCAACAGGTAAATGTCGTGTCTTCTTAAACTAATAATAACACAGCATTTCAAACTATCAGGCCTAGCAGAATTTTAATCATTACTTAAATTAAGTTTGTCATTCTACAGAAAGGAAAAGGACACAAAGGCAGGTAAGCAGGGTGCTTCCAAGGTACAACATTAGGAAGCCTCCTCATATCTGAGCACATAGTGCAGCTCTCCTGATTCTCACATTTTTAGCATGTTTCTTGAGATTATAGTATGCTCTGTAAACTTCCACTTAATAAAACTAAGAAAAATGCAAATTAGGATGTTGTTAGCCATAATAACTATCTACCCAACCACCTACTGCTCAAGTTATTAGGGCCAGCTACTTTACTGAGAAGAAAATGCCCTAGGCATTAGTATTTAAGCTCAAGAATGAGTTGTCACACACAGTGGGGCTCACAGAAACCAAAGGAAGGGTGCAGGAGAATGAACCCCTGGAGAAGACTGAGCAGAGAAGGCACCAACCCATCCTCAGTACACAGCACATTAATTTATCAGTGATACATGACATACATAGTAAATGCGTGTGTGAGTGTGAGAGACAGAGAAGTTGAATCCCATACTCTTAGGGATATTTTCAGTTTTTTCAATCTCTTGTCAAGAAAACACATGAAACTAGGCAGCACAGCCATGTCATAGGATGTAGAAACACGTGATGTTTCTTCCACTTCAAAAAATCCTACGAAAATGCCTGAAAATATCCCAGTGCTCCTTCACTGGGTGAACAACCGAATTGCCTACAGAGCTTATACTAAGAACAATGCCTTCACCCCATCCAGGGTCAATTAATTTAGAATTCCCAAGCCTGACTGAGGAATCAGTGCCATTCTGTGGCTCTTACTGTATTTACCAGCTACATCTCATTCAATCAACAATAACAAGATGTTCCAGAATATTTTTCACTACAGGTAATATGGCAGGGGCACTGGGGAATGACAGAGAAGATATGTTTCTTACTGGCAAGGAAGGAAGCATCTTAAAATTTTGGGTTGTCTTCCCTTAACTTTACACTTTTACTCTGCTATAATTCAGAGATTTCTAAATTTTTATTTTTGACATTATTAATGTCAAAATGCCTAAGAACATTCCACACACATAAATGATAGGGTCCCTGATCATTACTACAAGCCTTTCTCTACACTGCCAGGAGTCATTCATTAAAATATCAGCTCCTTTCTTCAAATAAGAAAAAAAAAAAAATCCATTTGACCACCCTAGTATCCACCCGAAATTAGCTTCGTTTTATAATGTGTCCACTACTACACAAATTTTGTGCAAGCAAACCAGCAATCCAGAAATGCTATGAAAACTACTTTTTCTGATCTCTCTTCACACTTTACCAAATGAGAAGGTCACTAGGTCAGCTAGGTGGGCACAGAAGTCCTTAAGCAGAAAGACACAAAGCTCTGAAAGCCACCTCCATCCAACACTGTCTGCACAGCCTGCCCCACCTTAATGCACTGACACTCACAGGAATTAGCAATTGTGCTGGGACATTTAACTGTGTCAGCTTGCACAGGAAACTTGAGATCATGGCAGGGATTTGATCCCCAGCATGTCATTCTAGGCCCGCCCACCAGGGCATGCTGAGAGGGGCACAGTAGTGCACACCTGTAATCCCAGCACCACTTTGGGAGGTTGAAAACAGGAGAATCAGTACAAGTCCAATTTACATGGTGAGATCCTATAAACCCCACAGACACTGTCCTAAATATAAGAAAAAAAAAAAAAAAAAGAAAAGAAAAAGGAAACTCCAGACCAAAGTGGATCAGCATAGTTCTGGGTGTGGCTGAAGGATTTACTGAAAACAGAAGATCTACCTAGGGGACATGTGCTGCCTGAGTGGTATAAAAAGCAGTGAAGGAGCAAGGTTGGCTTCGGTTTCTTTTAAGGAGCTCCAATTCTCACCTTCGCCTTGGACATCTATAGGTTTCCAACACAGACTCTTCAGCTTCCTGACAAGGGCTTGCAAGGGATACCACACTGAGCTGCTGGGCTTACATTGGATCCTTTGGATCTCCAGGACAAAGATAAACCTTTTACACTCTTCCACACCTGACTCTTTGGTGATCACTACAAATTAATCATGCAATTTCTTATCTATTTGTGTATCTTACATTAAACCTGTGTTTTTAGTAAGCACTGACACATGTGCCTTTACACACAGACATTGCAAAAGCACAATAACACACTTCCACAAGAACAACTTCATTCCCATGGTACGTCAAATAAAGCATGAATCCTTTCCATCTCTTTGTAGCTCTTCAATGAAGTTCCTTAAGGGAAGGACTATTTATTTCCATTATCTCTCTCTTTTGTAATGAATCAGCACTTGATAATAAATGGGAAGCTAATGTAGTTCACTGTTGCTTTGGAATTGTTGGAGTTTTTAGTTTGAATAGGAATTGCCTTTAATAACCTTTCATGTAAGAACTGAAATGACCATTGAGACATTTGAAGGAAGAAATACCAATTTGCTCCTAAATTTTCTTTATGAACTACTTTGGAAACCTGCAAGCCATCACCACTGAGTGTAGAAAAAATGCACAGTGCAGTAGCACTGAAAAAAATTTCAGTTTCTGGCACTGAGCTCCAGTCTCAGTGCTGAGTCCACCCACCAAGGCCACAGGACAGCAGTCAGGAACTTGCTCACTATAATCACGATACATGAGCCAGAGAGGGCAGTGCCCAGGAGACCATGGAGGGAAGGGGATAGGAGCCACCCAAGGTTCTGGCAACATTCTAGCAATGAGCAGAGGCCTGAGGGGTGGAGGGCAAGGGCAGGTTGCATGCCTTCTTCTGAGTCTTCTACACTGGAAACTGGTGTTTAAATTTCTGTGTTCAAATCTCTGTGAAGATCAGATAATTCTCTCTGAGCTGGAGGCAGCCTTTTTTTCCAATGTACCTGATTATAAACAGACAATTTACAAAAGGAACCAGACACTTTCATACTACGCTTTCCATAGTTAGGACTGTGATGCGTTACTAACAAGCAGTGATGTTTTAGGATCTGTTCTTTTAAGACATTCTAAGTGAGTAATGCAGAGACTTCCCAAAAGCTTGGATCCCACACATGTAGGCCACAAACAGCTACCTTGTGAGGAATGGGAATCAAAGGTACAGATAACTCAAGGTGAATCACCTGGATCAAGTCAACCGAGTTTTTACTCACTTGCCTGTTGGTGTCGGTATTTTCAAAAGATGCCTCAAGGATAGGAATAGCTAAATTCCTAAGCCAAATGATAAACCAAGTAAAAACCAGACAAGACAAATGACACCCAAAGAGTACCAGACTCACAATGAACCATTTGGTGGTTCCATGGTCCCTGCACCAAACTGAAGAGAATCTAAATGTGTCACATGTGATACAAGTACAGCCAAAGAGCAAAGAGCACTGGTAAGCATTATACTGGAAGGATGTCCCCACACTCTGTTCAGAGGAGGGGACACAGCATTCCACAACATCACAGGAGGCAGGTGGGTTTCAGCAGCACCTGCAGTTGCATTAATTGCCTATATATAGACTACCAAACAAGTGTGGCCTGGACAGGCTTGTGGGAGACAGATAGGACTAACACACAGCCTGCCGGCGACACTCCACTCCTAGCCACTGACTCCACTGCCAGCTTGTCACTCACTAGCACCCACGTGCTTCCTCCTTGTTGTATTGTGTAAACACACAGGGCCTTGCCTCTGCCAGATGAGGAGGAAAGGAACAGTCACACTCATTCCTGTTTTCTGATGTCAATGCGTCATCACAACTATAAACAGTAAGCACATCTATAAACTAAATGTACTTTAAATGATGTTATTCAATTCAAAGAGTCCTGACCATGTGATGATTGCTAATCACTTATAAAATCCAGTTTTGTTATTATACACAGACTCATCACTTTTATAATTATGGTTTAATTAACCTCATCTATACCACCTTTAGTTTAAGGATAAACTGAAAAACTTATTATTCAAAATCTCTAGACAGTTATACTAATGCACACCTATAATCTCAGCACTCCAAAGGCTGAGGAAGACTGCCCCAAGTTCAAGGCCAGCATGAATTACATAGGAAGACACTGTCTCAAAAAAAAAGTACATACACCTATATGTCAGTTAATAAAATCTCAGAAAAAACTAAGTTAAGATGAGAACTAATATCTTTTTTTTTTTTTTTTTTTTTTTTAAA
>PVKN010032000.1:0-12356 GCA_004027915.1 Capromys pilorides
TAGGACCTAGGAATGATAGTGCAGATAGGTTAATCAAAGCCATTCTACGGTACTGAAAGATGGTGAAAAAGTGACCCCTGAATGCAAAGCCTTCCACTTCTCACACTTTAGTCCAAAGGAAAGTATGAAAGCATTTGTAAGAATATGTGCACTTCATATCATTCCTATCTTTTCCATCATGGATGAGGAGTAGATATTTAAGAGCAATAGAATAAATTCATGAATTTTACAATACAGTAATTCAATTATAGCATGAATTTAGCTGATGAAGACCCAAGTACCAGAAAGGTTGGGTTGTGCCATTTGACTCAGTCATAAAAGCAGGTTCAGTGCTATGCAGAGCCATGGTTGAATATAAAAAAGGTTATAGAAAGGAAGAAAGAAAGGAAGAAAGAAAAAAAGAGAAAGAAAGAAAGAAAGAAAGAAAGAAAGAAAGAAAAAGAGAAAGAAAGAAAGAAAGAAAGAAAGAAAGAAAGAAAGCAAGCAAGCAAGCTTCTGTGCCTTATGAACCACATGGACACTGAGGAAGAAACTTCGAGAGTTTGAAAATGGAGACTTCTTACCCTGGAGATATGAGAAAGGAACTTGAGTCCTGCTCTGAATGAAAATGATTCACTTCTCAGAGGTTTATGGGAAGAGGGGCATGAACTGGGACTTTGCATTCTAGGCCTAGAAATTGTAATTTTATGCTGTATTAAATGGTGGGGACCAAAGTTTTTAATAAAGAGTCTCAAAGGACTACATCCAGGTAGGGCATAGAATTTCACATAAAGATACTAATTAGGACAAAGAACTAGGTAGAAACCAAGGCCTATGTGGTAGCTGGTACATTGTGTCAACTTGAGGAAGCTTGGCTGGCTGGACTTAGCAGGTTCTGGGCTGTGGGGGCCCCATCCTGCAGAATGTGGAGGGCCTGCCCTGGGATGTGATTGCTTCCACCCCCAGGGTCAGACTGGTCACCCCAGAGTGACTCAGCACAAAAAGTGTATCAAAAGAGTTGAGGAAGATTTTGTGCATTTAGCCCAGCCGGACCTGCCCTGGCTGCTTCCTGCCTGGCCCAGCCCTGCCCTGCTTCCTTGGAGAGGTCCTTGTCTTTGGAGGAGCTGGATCTTTGCAGCCATGCCACTTTGGAGGAGCTCTGCACCAGCACAGAATTTGAAAGAGAGAGGCTTGATGGATGCCACAGCTGTTGCTCCTCCTCTGCTCTTCATTATTTTCTGCTGCCTTGGAACTAGCAGAATATGAACTGAAACCTCCACAAACTGTGAGCTAAATAAACCTTTCCTTCCTTCATTTTGAGTGTTGGGTATTTGTCCTAGCAATGAGTAAAAAGTAACTAAGACAGCCTACAAAAAAGACAGGTTGAAAGCAGACAAAATGATGCTGAAATACATAGTAAGTCAGCAGGGACAAATACTATAAATGAAAACAAAGGCAGAAGAGAGACTCCCCTCTTGAGTCTTTCTGTAAGGCCTGTAGAAAGGGAGACCTGTCATGAGTTTTCTCAGAAAGAGCATTGCAAGAAGAAACAAGGCACACAAAGGCCTTGTGTGGCTTCAGCAGAGAAGGAGGCAGGAGGCAGAGAGAGAGAGAGAGAGAGAGAGAGAGAGAGAGAGAGAGATTCTTGGAATGATAAAAAGGCCACAGGGGATCTCAGGTGGTTGATGGGTGAATCAGAGCCCTTATTTCATGTTTAATGTTTAACTTTTACCCTGGAAGTGGAGAGACCATTGAGAATTTTGAGAACACATGTGACATGGATAGGATTCTTTGAACAGTTGTACTGAAAATAGATTGTAGAAGGCCAAGGTCATAAGCATGAAAATTAGTTTGGAGATCACTGGTACAATTCAGACTCGGAATTTGTAAGCTGATGTGGCACTCGCATATGCTGATCTAAAGATGTGAAGAAACTGACTTCTCTAAATATAGATTTTTTTATAATGTACTTTTATAGGAGCTCTTTGTTTTTTCATTGAATTTACTTATGTGAGGCATCTACACAAAGAAGTAGAAGGATTGGAGGTATACTATTTTCCTGAAGTTATATGATACTGTCTTCCAGCCTGATGGGAAGTATTTTTCTTTTATTATTTTTTGTATTTAGTACAGGGTCTACAGGGTCTCACTACATAGATCAGACTCATAGATCCTCCTGTTTTCAGCCTCCCAAGATCTAGGATTACAGGTGTGGGCCATGATGCTTAATCTCAGTCACAGGCTCAGCACACCCTAGGGCTGGTTGGGGCCAGCACAGAGTGCTGGATGGTGGGAAGTTTTATGGTGACCTGGATAAGATAAATAAATATATTCCTATATTTTAAGATTAAACTTCTTTAACAAAATAAATATTTATATTAAATATCTAATATCCAGTCTCAAAATAGAACCCATTTGCTTATATTTTTGTGTTTGTAAAACTTGAAAAATGTTTGAATTAGCTAATAGATGCAGGAGTTTAGGGACCAAATGATAATTGTGTTCCACTCATTGATTCATTGGTTCAATGCATTTTGGTACTTATTGAGTATTCTTTTGTGCCAGGCACCAGGCTAAGTATTGGGATATGCAATAAATATTATAAAGAGAGTTTTTGCCACCTAATCATTTACATTCTGTTCATAAAAGATACACAATAAATGTATAGTTGATGTTGATAACAGTTATAGAGAAAAATACAGCAGTGAAAGGATACAAGAGGTAAAAAGTTAGGAAATGATACTTTTAAAGGAGTTATCAGAGATACCCTCCATGATGAGGTGAATTTGGTGAGGTGAATTTAGAAAAAGGCTAAACTCAGGTCATGGACCACGCCATAGAAATCCTAAGAGAACCGGGTTCTTCTTGGGTTAGAAGAAGAGTGGATGCAGATACCTTGGTGTCTGCATGCTTGGTGTGTTAGAAGCACAGAGGGATGTGGGATGATTTGTCCAGCTCTGTATCTGGAACATTCCAATCAGCTAAGGAACTTCTTATGTGGAAACCCTTAGCTCTTTGGCTAAATTCCAAGTCCCTTCCCACAAGGGGACCCAAGGCTCCTCCTACCTTTGACCTTGTAGTGGACGATACATTGTATCAACTTGGCTAGATGCCTGGTGGTCCATACGGTGCATCAATCTGGCTGTCCTGCCTGGCTCTTCCACACTGTGAGCTATGAGGGCCCTGCCCCAGAATAACTCAGCACAAAAAGGGGGTGAGGAAGAATTCAGCATTACACTTCATCAGATGAACTTCAGTCTTTGCAGTCAGCTCGAACTTCATCTCCTGGCTTCAAACACAGAAGTCACCTAAAGGTGAAGTACATAAGGTGACTCATGAGGAGGTCCATTATTCTTCCAAAGACCTTCTTGAGTTTTCTCACTCTTTTAAGCAGAGGCCTAAGAAGCAAGCTTGGGAATGTTTTTTGTGAGTGTGGGATAATGGTGGAAAAAACATACACCTGGATCAGGCTGAGTTTGTTGATATGGGCCCACTAAGTAGGGACTCTGAATTTAATGTTTTGGCTTGTGGCATAAAGAAAGGTGTTAATAATCTATTTGGCTGGTTGGGAGAAGTGTGGCTCAAAAGATGACCCACAGTAGATGAGTTAGAGATGCCTGATATTCCATGGTTTACTGTAGATGAAGGGATCCGGAGGCTTAGGGAAATGGGAATGCTGGAGTGGATCTGTCATGTTAAACCTAATCCTCCACATTTGGAAGATCCTGAAAACATGCCCTTCACTAACACCTTGAGAAACAGATTTGTGAGGGGTGTACTAGCATCCCTGAAGAGCTCTATCATTGCTCTTCTCTGTGTGCCAGACCTTATGGTGGGGACAGCAGTTAGTCAATTAGGAAATTTAAGGGCCATGGGCTTGATTGGATCCTGGAGTGGCAGAGGTCAAGTGGTAGCACTTAATCCCCATGAACAGCAGAAAGGGAACAATGACCAGAATAATCTGACATGCATAGACCTATGGCATTGGCTGATTATCCACAGTGTTCCCAAAAGTAAATAGATGGGAAACCTACAAAATTTTTGCTAGATCTATATAAATGAAAGAATTTAGGGGCAAAAGAACAGAGACCTACTTCAAACCATGTTAACATGCAAACCCAGCCCCTCAACCAGTTCCCAGACTTGAGCCAGTTTACAGACCCAGAACTCCTTGAATGATGGGGAGGCCAGGACTCCTTGAGGAAGGATCCTAATGTCGCCAAATTTGAACAGTCAATCTTTGTCCTAAACTTCCCCAGAGGGACCTAAGGCCTTTTGCCTGAGTGACTGTACACTGGGCAAAGGGAACAGATCAGACATTTTGGGGACTACTGGACACTGGTTCTGAACTAACACTGATTCTTAGGAATCCAAAACACCACAGTGGCCCTCCAGTGAGAGTAGGGGCCTATGGAGGGCAGGTGATCAACGGAGTTTTAGCAAAGGTCCGACTCACAGTGGGTCCAATAGGTCCTCAAATCCATCCTGTAGTCATTTCCCCTGTTCCAGAATGTATAATTGGAATAGACATACACAGTACTTGGCAGAATCCTCACATTGCTTCCCTCACCTGTCATGTTGGGGCTATTGTGGTTGGAAAGGCTAAATGGAAGCAAATAGAGTTGCCTTTGCCTGGTAAAATAGTGAACCAAAAGCAGTATTGCATTCCTGGAGGGATAGTGCCACCATCAAGGACCTGAAGGATGCAGGGGTGGTGGTCCCTACCACATCTCCATTTAATTCTCCCATTTCACCCATGTAGAAGACATTCTCACCCTGGAGAATGACCGTAGATTACCATAAACCGAACCAGGTGGTGACTCCAATTGCAGCTGCAGTACCAGATGTGGTTTCTTTGCTTAAGCAGATTAACACATCGCCTGGTAGTTGGTATGCAGCTGTTGATTTAGCAAATGCCTTCTTCTCCATACCTATCCATAAGGACCATCAGAAGAAATTTGCTTTCTCTTGGCAAGGCCAGCAGTATACCTTCACTGTCTTACCACAAGGGTATATTAACTCTGCGGCCCTGTGTCACAGTTTAATTCATAGGGACCTTGATTGCTTTCCTCTTCGTTAAGAATCACACTGGTCCATTACATTGATGATGTTATGCTGATTGGACCTAGAGAGCAGAAGGTGACAACTACCTTGAATTTGTTAGTACAGCATATGAGAGCCAGTGGATGGGAAATAAATCTCACAGAAATTCAAGGTCCTTCTACCTCAGGTAAGTCTCTAGGAGTCCAGTGGTATGGAGCATGTAGAGATATTCCATATCTATATCTATATCTATATCTATATCTATATCTATATCTATATCTATGTCTATATATATATATATATATATAGGCTGGCTCAATCTGCCCGGGGGGTGGGGCTGGTGGTGCAGCATGTGTTGCCGGGGATCTACCACAGTCCCTGTGGTTGCTAAGTTTGCCTAAGCAGGCACTTTAGACCACTGAGCCACCTTGTTGGCCCCTCCTTCTAAGGTAAAAGATAAGTTGTTTGGCTTTTCTGGCTCCCCCCCATAACCAAAAAGGAGGCACAGAACCTAGTGGGTTTATTTGGATTTTGGTGGCAACATATTCCTCACTTAGGTATCCTACTATGGCCCATTTACCGAGTGACTTGGAAGGTGGCTAATTTTGAGTGGGGCCCAGAACAGGAAAAAGCCCTGCAACAGGTCCAGGCTGCTGTTCTGGCAGGCCCCCATAAGTGAATTGCAGCAGAGACCTTTAGGATTTTGGAGCAAAGCTCTGCCATCTTCTTTAGACAACTACTCACCCTTTGAGAAACAGCTCTTGGCCTGCTACTGGGCATTAGTGGAAACTGAATGCTTAACTATGGGACATCAGGTCACCATGAGACCTGAGTTGCCTATCATGGCCTGGATATTATCTGATCCATCAAGTCATAAGGTTGGATGTGCTCAACAACAGTCCATCATTAAATGGAAGTGGTACATTCATGACAGAGCCAGGGCAGGCCCAGAGGGCACAAGTAAATTACATGAGGAAGTTGCCCAGATGCCTGTAGCTCTTACACCTGCTGTTTTGCCCTCTGTTTCTTAGCATGCACCCATAATATTGTGGGGTGTGCCATATAATCAGCTGTCCGAGGAAAAGAAGACTAGAGCCTGATTTACAGATGGCTCTGAACGCTATGCAGATACCACCTGCATATAGCATTACAGCCCCCTTCTGGGACATCACTAACAGACAGTGGTGAAGGGAAATCATCACAGTGGACAGAGCTTTGGGCAGTGCACCTGGTAGTACATTTTGTCTGGAAAAATAAAAGGCCAGAGTTGTGACTGTATACTAACTCATTGGCTGTAGCCAATGGTCTGGTTGGATGGTCAGGGATTTGGAAGGAGCATTGTTGGAAATTTAGGGAAGAAGTATGTGGATAGACCTCTCCATATGGGCAAAGGATGTAAATGTATTTGTTTCACATGTGAATGAATGCTCACCAAAAGGTGACATCAGCAGAAGACAACTTTAATAACCAAGTGGATAAAATGACCTGTTCTGTGGATAGTGGCCAACCTCCTTCCTTGGCCACTCCTGTTATTGCCCAGTGGGCCCATGAACAGAGTGGCCATGATGGCAGGGATGGAGATTATGCATGGGCTCAGCAACATGGACTCCCACTCACCAAGGCTGATCTGGCTAAAGCCACTGTTGAATACCCAATTTGCCAGTTACACAGGCCATCACTGAGTTCCTGATATGGCACAATTCCCCGAGGTGATCAGCCTGTGACCTGGTGGCAGGTTGATTATATTGGACCACTTCCATCATGGAAGGGACTGTGCTTTGTCCTCACTGGCATAGACACATATTTTGGATGTGGATTTGCCTTTAGTGCACGTAATGCTTCTGCCGAAACTACCATCCGTGGACTTACAGAATACCTTATCCACAACCATGGTATTCTATACAGTATTGTTTCTAACCAAGGAACACATTTTACAGCCAAAGAGGTGTAGCAGTGGGCTCATATCATGGAATTCAATGGTCTTACCATGTACCTCATCATCCAGAAGCAGCTGGATTGATAGAATGATGGAATGGGCTTTTGGAGATGCAGTTACAACACCAGCTAGGTGGCAATAGTTTTCGGGCTGGGGTAAGGTACTTCAACAGGCTGTATATGCTTCTAATAAGTGCCCTCTGAGTGGTACCGTGTCTCCCATAGCCAGGATTCATGGGTCCAGGAATCAAGGAGTGGGAGTAGGGATGGTACTGCTCGTCATTACCCCTAGTAATCCACTAGCAAAATTTTTGCTTCCTGTCCCCACAATGTTAGGTTCTGCCGGACTAGAAGTCCTAGGCCCAGAGCAGAGAAGGCTTGTACCAGGAAGCACAGCAATGATACCATTGAACTGGAAGCTAAGATTTCCCCCGTCACTTTGGGCTTCTCATGCCTCTGAGGAAACAAGCTAAAAAAGGAAGCACAGTGTTGTCAGGGGTTATTGACCCAGACTATCAAGTGGAAATTGGATTACTACTACAATGGAGGAAAGGAAGAATATACATCAAGTGTAGGAGATCCCTTGGGGTATATTTTAGTATTGCCATGCTCTGTTATTAAGGTGAATGGGAAGCTATAACAACCTAATACAGGCACAACAACAAATGATCCAGAGCCTTCAGGAATGAAGGTATGGGTCACTCCCCCAAGGAAAGAGCCAAGACCTGCTAAGGTATTTGCTGAGGGCCAAGGGAATACAGAATGGGTAGTGGAAGAAGGTAGTTCTAAATATCAGCTACAACCCCATGATTGGCTATAGAAAAGGGGATTATAATTGTACTATTTCATCCCTGTATATAGTTATGTTATAATATATTATGGATAGGTTTAGTACCAGTTCTTCAGGATTAACCTGTGTCAATGTTGGAGGTATTAGTGTGTTTCCGTTTGTGTGTAGGATAGTATAGTTATAACAATGTTAGGCACAATTATATGCATATCTCTGTATCTGGAGACTGATTTAAAGAAATATGTCTAGTTGACAAGTTGACAAGGGGTGGATTGTAGTGGTGGACCCATTGTGTCAACTTGGCTAGGTGCCTGATGGTCAATATACTGTATCAATTTGACTGCATTGCCTGGCTGTTCCGCACTGTGAGCTATGAGAGCTCTGCCTCAGAATAAATCAGCACAAAAACAGGATGAGGAAGAATTCAGCATTACACTTCATTGGAGGAATTTCCATCTTCACAGTCAGCTTGACCTTTATCTCCTGGCTTCCAGCACAGGCTCTTCAGCCTTCAGATTGGATCCTTCAGCTTTGCATAGCAGATTCTTCTGTCTTCAGCTGCAGACACAATGGTTAACCCTTGGAGACTGTTAGAAACCGGTAGAAAACATTAGTGATGGAACACTGCAGTGAGTATAAAAAGCCTGGGGACTGAATCCTTTCGTTGGCAGTGTGCAGGTGTTCTTGGCACACTTCCTCATCTGTCTCTGGGACTGGTACATCTTGTGTTATATCTGTTCCTTGTATTTTATATCTGTTCCTCTAGTAAAACCCTGACTGAAACAGGCCTCTACTACCCATCCCATTGTCACCCTAACATACCCTGCCACTTACTGTCCCACATTCACCTTCAAGACCTCAAGCAATCTGTGTCCACCTCAGGCCATCTACTCTGAACTTTGTAGCTAGTTCCTCCTAGAACTTTGGCAGCAACTCCTTCATGCCCTTCCTTGCAGTGGTGACCCTTAGCTCCCATCTTGCTCTGGTTTGTCCAAGGTGCATAGTAGATTACCACATTAGATTATCTTTTGGACTCATTTATCTCATTGCTTCATCTCTCCTTCTGTATAACATAAGCTTCATCAGAACAGGAACTTTGTTCTTTTGTCTGTTTTTCTAGTTTAGCCATCCTTTGTTAATAAAATACACTGGGTGTAGGTAATCAGAGTAAGCGAGTTTGGTTGAGTGAGTAAATATATCACTTAAAAATTTTTAAGAAGAGTATAATACACTTAATGTTAGTTTAATATTCAATATTTTATATAGAATTAAGAATTTTTAATGAGCAGTCATGTTTGTTAGAAGAAAAAGATCTTAAATATAGCAGTCTTGAGATAGCTAAAACAAACTTAGGTTTAATATCCTGAAAATATTTTTTCTAGACTAAAACATAAGGGGCCAAGGAGATAGCTCAGTGGTCAAAGGGCCTGCCTGGCAAGTATAAGGATCCGGTTGATCCCTTCTACCACATGCTGTACCAGCCCCACTCTGCCATGCCAGCCACTGAAACTGGATATGGTGGTGCATGCCTGTAATCCCAGCACTGAGGAAGCTGAGACAGGAAGATCACTATGAGTCTGAGCTGCATAGCAAGATCCTGTAGCAAATAAACATAAGACATTCATGGAAATTGAAATTTAATTTTAGAAAAGAGAGGTGAAGGCGGAGCTCAGTAGAAGAGCACTTGCTTACCATATGAAAGCTCCTGAGTCTAATCACCACTGAGAAACAAAGATTAGAATAGAATGTGATAATATATATGTTTCAAAATCTGATACTCAAGATTATGTTCTTCAAGAATATTCAGCTTAAAGGCCCATACATACATATGAATTAATGATAAGTTGGAAAATGCACAAACATGTCTATTTCTATTAGGAAACTAAGCAGTAAAAAGTTTCCAAAGGTTTAAATCATTTCATTTTGAGGGATTCTCAGGACATATCTAATTTTCAGCATAAGGTTGATATTCTTGATCTGTACATAAAGTTTAATAAACTAACCTACCATATTATATTCTTCTCCATTGCAAACCAGACATTCCGTCCTTCATGAATTCATTCATTCAACGAAGAATATGTCTTATTAATAAATATATGCATATGGGAATAAATAGCAAATGAATACAGTCCTTTCCCTCGTGTAGAATCAGTGACTTATTAGTAAGGACAAAGATAAAGTGCTGCAGGTACTTATTTTTCTGTCTTTTCTACTCCTTATCAAATACGGACCTTAGGAATTACTGTACCAGGAATCCAAGGAGAAGACGTTCTTCATACTTGATTTGAGGCTTCCTGGGACTCAAACTAAAGAGAAATGCCCACATTCCATGAGGCTGCAGTCTAGTGCTTTGATTACTAAAGGTGGCACCAACCATTGCGATCAGTGGTTGAGTCGCAGGCCCAGCGGGTGGCGTGAAGGAGAGGACAGGTGAGGCACAGGGCAAGGTGAGCACTGCTGTTCAAAATGTATACTTGGAAAAGATGACGATGTTACTCAGTGCCATAATATTCCCCTCAGGCTAGACATCGGTAAAATCCTCCCATTAGAAAAGAAATAAAACCATGAGCAAGCAAAACACATGCAAACCAAAATCAAATGCATCGGAGCTGCTTGCCAGAATCTTTGTCATTCTTGAATAAAGGATGAAATGTGCTGAAAAATTGAAGGAGCTCAGACGACTCACTAAGAAGACGCTGGCCTGCTCAGCGATGTGTTCATGCAGGATAGGCAAGTTCTGGAGAGAGGCAGAAGCCTCAGTGGGGCTTTCCTCTCCTGTGTTGTGCGGCACAGGGTTCCCCTTTTGATCTCTGGGCCGTGTTGCACAGCCCAGTTAAAGGAGATTTCCAGAGTCCCCAGGCAAGAAACTCAGCCCATAGTTATTAACAAAGTTGCTGGAGATGTGTTGGCCAAACTTACTTCCCAGCCTTCGTGCTTCTCTGTTTATTTCCTGAATTCTCTCTCCCTGTGCGATCACTCCCTGCCTTCTCTGCATGCCATGGCTCTTCACTGAACTCTCGCCACTGCGCCCCTCCGGTTCTGTTAGTGTCTGTAGCACCTGAGCGCAGTACCAGCTTCTCAGTGCATCGTTTGTGAGTCGGAGCTGATTCTAGGCTAATATGCAGAAGGAGGGCCGAGCACTGGAGAGCACATAGAAGCACTCGGGCAGGCACGCTTCACTAAAGAGAAGTAGAACCACGCTTTGCATAGATTTGTGCTTATCTAGATTTATGCTGTCTCTGTACCCTCATTCCTGTCCTCAGCCCTAATGCGTCTAGCAGCTCTGAGAGTTTAAAGAAACTTGCATGAGAGGACTGTTTAGCTTCAAGTCGTCTTACCACGTAGGACGCTCTGATCAGCTGTGTCTACTTGTGGAGGGCCACCTGGACGACGCTCCTTGAAAGAAGTGCAGTTAGCTCCATTTTGACTAACCCTGACCTTATTTCCATGTAGTTTTTAAAATTTTAATTTTAATTTGAAGAGGAAAATATAAGTAAAAACAAATAAAAAAACACAAACAATACACATGTTACAGATTTTCAAAATAGGAGTAGCTCATTAACAATGGCTGTTATATGATCTGCTTTTATACCCAAATCTGTTTCTCAGATTGACAGATAGATGCAAGATTTGGGAAATAATTGAATGCTGGCACTTTCTTTCAGGAAATCTTAATTTTTTAATACGCTCTTTAAAATAAATTAGGGGCCAGGGAGATAGCTCAGGGGCACAAGTGCTTGCCTGGCAAGTACAAGGTCCTGAGTTTGATCCCTGGTTCCACCAAAAAAAAAAAAAAAAAAAAAGAAAAAAAGAAAAAAGAAAAGAAAAATTAAAAAATAAATAAATGCATGAAATAAAATAAATTAAAACAACAACAAAAAAAAGACAAGGAAAAATACTTCCATGTATTTATCTGAGTGGAGGAATGGAGCTGGCTTGGACTTTCCTTCTCCCCTCGCCTGGTTTCAAGCAATGCAGTTGGCCTAGCCCAGGTGCTGATGTGCAAGCAGTCTTTGAAGCAAGGCAAGGGCGGTGTTGCCCTGCCTTGTGGGTCCCAAGAAGCCTGTGTGAGCTGATGAGGTGGAGAGTCACGCTCCAGGCTATCAGCTTGGATAGAGCTTCAAGATAAGAGGCTGAGACTTTCCAGTCTACAACATCTACACATCAGAGCTGAAGCACTAACCCCTAAACAGTAGGTATTACCTCAAATCATGTGATACAGATTTCTTCTGCAAATCCTTCTGACTGCATATTGCAGAGGTGATTTTAGACTACCTGCCTAGTGCAGCTCACAGCACTCATCAGCTTCCCTCCATTCTCAGTTACTCGTCCTCCAGCCACTCCTTTCTTCATTTTCTTTGTGAATTATAAAACCTGGCTTTGGGCTGGGAGATAGCTCAGTGGGTTAAACACTAGATTGGCAAGCACAAAGTTCTGAGTTTGACCCCTGGTATCGAAAAAACAAAACATAGAGGGAGGCCTTTATTCTGCTTAGCCATTTTCCTAGCTGGATTTAGGACTCCCTTGGCTCCCCATAACTGTAAATGTGCCTCAGTATTTTTATTGTCATCATATGTTACACTGGAAGTGGGAGATTAGAATTAGGTCA
>PVKN010032001.1:0-12356 GCA_004027915.1 Capromys pilorides
AAAAAGGAACACTTGTCCACTGCTGGTGGGAAGGCGGATTGGTGCAACCATTATTGAAAGCAGTGTGGAGGCTCCTTACAAAACTATAATTGGAAATCCCATTCAATCCAGCTATACCCCTACTGGGAGTTTTCACAGAATAACTGAAAACATCATACCATAACGATATCTGTGCACCTATGTTTATAGCAGCCCAATTTGTAATAGCCAAATCTTGGAAACAACCAAAATGCCTATAATTTGCAGAATGATTGCAAAAGATGTGGTATTATTACACAGTGGAATATTCCGCAGCTATAAAGAATGATAAAGTGGAAGACTTCATATGTAAATGGGTGTATCTTGAACATATACTCATCAGTGAAATAAACCTGACATATATGTGTAAATATCGTATAGTTTCCCTAGTGTAAGAAATCTAAAGAAGAAATAAAAATGGAAAGGCATAACACTGCTGAATGGAAATCAAAGTCCTATGGAATAAACAACGAAGTGACTAGAAGCAGAAAAGAGAGGAAACATAGCAGGAGTGAAATCATACACTTATGTACACAGAATGAATTCTGTATTGTTCTTAGGAGATTTCACATGGTTTTTCTCATTGACGATAGCAACGTGCAACACTGGAACTATGTTTGGAATGCGTGTTGTTCTGGTCTTTTAGATGTATGCTGCTTCCAATGTAAGCACAGTTACTGCTGTACTCTCACGTAAATGGTTGGTTAACAAAAAAGGGTATTAAGTGAGTGTATTAGACTAGGCAAAATGTCACATGCTTGACAGGCTACAATTTTGTACACCCTTGGATTTCTAAATAACTGTGTAAAATTGTGCAAATGCTTTTATCAAAGACTAAAGAGATTTATTACAATATCAATGATTGGCAGAAAGTGCCAATTGCATGATAAGTATAAGATATTTGGTACTCAAAAAGACAGTGATGTTAAGCTCAATTACATATGTTATAGAGTAATAGTATCATGGAGCTTCTCTGCTGGAGGGGAGGGTTGAGAATATAAGTTAACAGACAAAAAATTGGAGAAAATGAAGGGCTCCAAGGATAGCAAACATTTTGTCCCTTCAAGGTCAGTGAGGACTCAGGACATAAGTAATCTGTGCCATAACGTCTTATATCTCAGAGGTTACCCAAATTTTCTGTTCAAGGAGATTAAGGGAACTCAACGAAAATGAATAAATGAAGTATAGTGTGCCTAAGGAGAGTCACCTAGGGAGAGGAAATTCTCTCAGGCTTTCACAGAGAGCAAACGGGTCAAGCAATGGCCATGACTCCTCCTGATGGCTGACACTGGCAACAGCTCTACAAAGCACTGTACATGTTTCCAAAGTTAATTTTGAGGGGATTTGACCCTGGAAGATACAATATATGAATGATGTATTATACAGGTCTGGCCTTAACTTGACCTTGATTAACCAGCAGTAAAGCTTAATTATGAGGCATAGAACCCAGAGCTAAATTGGTATGATGAACTGTAAGAGGCTTATACCAACAGCCTCCAACATTACCAGTTTCACCGGTAATCCACTGCAATTATGGAACGTTTAACTTTGTATACAACTACTCCCTCTTTGTACAAAGAGAAGATAATTTTATTTTATTTTCTTCCCCTACTAATATAGATTAGAAAATTTATCATGTCTACACCTTTTTGCTCTGTATAACTACTATGAAGACAAGAATATTGAATGTATAAATTATTATGATTGCACTAAATGTGTTTGGATACTGTCATATTTTTATTTCTTATTAAAAATCAAAAAGTGAAAAAAATAGCTGGGCATGGTGTGGCATTTCTCTAATTCCTTCACTTGGAAGGTTGAGACAAGGATCAGTGTGAGTTCAAGACCAGTCTGTGCTGCAAAGTTAGCTCGAGGCCAGCCTGAACTGCATATTGAGACTCTGTCTCAAAAAGACAAAATAAATAAATAAATAAATAAATAAATAAATAGGAAAACTTAAAAAAAAGTAGGACTAGAAATCTCACGCAATCTGTCTATCCCCCTGCTAGAAATTTTCCCGAAAGAACTGAAAAAATCATACATAGTGATATTTATGCACCTATGTTTATAGCAGCTCTATTTGTGATACACAAATTTGGAAACAACCATAATGCCCATCACCTGAAGAATGATTGAAAAAGATGTGATGTCCATCATCATCCAGCTTCTGGCCCACCAGTGCCAGGCCCGCCAGGTGAGACCTACAACCTGCCGCCAACACAGCCTACCATCATCAGCCAGTGCCAGGCATGCCAGTTGAGACATGCAGCCCACCTCCAGCATAGCCTATCACCCAGTGCCAGGCCTAGCAGGTGAGTGAGACCCCTCTCCCCTGCCCTACAAGCAGCTCAGCCAACCCAGAAGTCTGGACTGAATGAACAACCTGCGGGCATGCAGTCCTGCACCAAAGATCACAGCTACTCAGAATGATACAGACAAGGAGAAAAATGCAATCTCAGGTCCCAAGCCCACCTGAAACAAATACAGGCGACACTACCATACAAGAAAATGGGAATCATGCAGCCAAAACCTCTGAATTCGTAACATCTGAAGTAAACAAACAAATTCAGAAATGTATAGAGGAACTCGGATTGGAGATAACCTGTGAAGTTAAAAAAGAAATCTTTGAATTACTAGAAACTGAATTTGAAAAAGTTGTGATGTTTTTATACAATGAAATAGTACTCAGTTATAAAGAATGACCAACTCAAAGCCTTCATATATAAGTGGATATACCTTGAAGATATATTCATAAGTGAAATAAAAGAGACCTACATGTGTAAATATCATATAGTCTCCCTAGCGCATGTGTAAATATTGTATAGTCTCCCTAGTGTAAGAACTCAAAAGTAGAAATAAAAATGGAAAGGCATAACATAGCTGAATGGAAATCAAGAACTTAAGGATTAAGCAATGAAGAGACAGCAAGCAGAAAAGCTAGGTAACTTGACAGGGGCAAAACCATTCAGTTTTATATATACAGGATGAATTGGACAATGGTTCTAAAAATCTCCAACAGGTTTTTGAAACTAGTAGTTAATTGGTAGAATTCTTACCCTGACCTACTATGTATGCTGATATCTGTGAACTAAGCAACTACACTGAGGATATCAATGTGTAATACTAAAACTGTGATTGAAATACCTTACACTGCGGTCTTCTAAAAGTGCACTACTTCTAATGTATAAATTATTGCTATAATCTGACTCAAATTTTGGTTTAAGAAAAAAGTAATACAGAGAATACAGGGAAGGGGAAAGAAACCATATGATTGTCCTGCTACAATATTATATATAGTTAGATTCCTAAATTTCTATGTAAAAATGTATAATTGTTTTTGACATTCTATAAGGATTTAAAGTTTAGCATATTAATGATTGTTGGAAAATATCTGTTCCATGTTATGTCTAAGGCATTTGATGTTCAGAAAGACAGTGATGTTAAGCTCAAGCGACGGTTATAGAGTAATAATATCATTAACCTTCTCTTCTGGATGGTTAACAACTGAAGATTGTAGACCAAAAAGTTGAAAGAAAGATGGGCTACAAGAATAGCCAATATTTTGGCCTTAGCCTTTCAAGGTCAGTGAGGACTCAGGACATAAGAGAACCTGTAGAGTAACATCCTATGACTCAGTGGAGTTCCAAATTTTCTATTCAAAGAGATTATTGGGCCACAGAAGAAAGGGATGGATGATGTATAGTGTGCCTAAGGAGCATTACCTAGAGAAAATATCTCTCAAGCTTTCACAGAGAGCAAACTGGTCAAGCAATGGTCATGACTCATGCAGATGGCTGACACTGACAAAAGTTCTACAAAATGCTGTACATGGTTTCAAGTTTAATTCTGAGAGAATTTGACTGAACTTGTCAGACACAAAAGTTACATGTTTTGTTATATAGGTCTTGCTTTAACTTGGTCATAACCACCTGGCATAAAAATATAAACATATGGCATAAAAGATAAATCCAGATAAATATGTTGATCTATGAAAGGCTCAAGGCAACAGCTTCTGACATTGTCAGTTCTTCTGATAACCCACTACTATGATGGAATATTGGACTATGTATACAACTACTTTCTGTTTGTTCAAAGAGAAGTATTTGTACCGATAGTGTTTAGAAAAGTTATCATGTCTGCATCTTGTACTTTGAACTTCTACTATGAAGATAAAAATGTGAATTGTATTAATTATTGTAGATGTCCTACTAATGTGTTGTGAAACTGAAAAAAAAAAATAGTTGGGTAGCCTGGTATGAATACACAAGCCTGGTTTGAAGACAAGGAAAAATAATAACAAAAAGTTATAAGAATTTCAAAAGCAAAAAAAAGAAAAGAAAATGAACAAAATTTAATCATTAATTACTCCCTTCAAAAGACCAGCAGAAATCAACAATGCAATAATCTAAATGAGTTGGATTGTAACAGATGAATTTTATCAGATTGAAGTTGAGACCATCTATTCCAATTTTCTATAGGGCTTTAATTATGAGTGAGTGTTGGACTTAGACAAAAGCCTTTTTTGCATCAACTGAGATGATCATGTGGTTTAGGGATTTGACTCTATTGATATACAGTATTCCAATTATACACTTGCATATGTTCAGCCATCCTTGCATACCTGGGATGAATCCTACATGGTCCTTGTGTATAATCTTCTTAATCATTTGCTAGAATTTTATTTAGGATTTGTGCATCTATGTTCATGAAGGAGATTGGCCTATAGTTCTCCTTTTCAGTTGAATTTTTCTCTAATTTTCATATCCATATGATACCAGTCTCCAGGAGTGGTTTTGGGAATATTGCATGCTTTTCAATTTCATTGAAGATTTTGAGGATTATATCTTCTGTACATTTCTTGTAGAATTCAGCTGTGAATCCATTAGGACCTGGACTTTTTTTTGTCTGGTTATTTTTATTGCATTTTCAATATCATTCACTGATATTGGGTTGTTGAGGGTTCTTCCATTTTCTTGATTCAGTTTTGGGAATTTTTACCTTTCTCAGAATCTATTCATTTCTTCTGTGTCTTCAATTCTGTGAGAGTAAATATTTTCAAAGTAGTTATTTATGGTCTAAATTTCCACAAGGTCTGTAGTAAATTCATCCTTCCTTCTTATTGCTTGAATTTGAGTGCTTTTTTTCCTCTTTTTGGTGAGGTTAGGTAGAGGTTTACCAATTTTATTTAATCTTTCAAAAAACTAGCTTTTTGATTCATAAAATCTTTGTACTACTTTCTGTGTCTCATTTGCATTAATTTCTGCTTTAATCTTTGTAGTTTGCTCCTTCTTTGGGCTTTGGGCCTTGTTTGTTTAAGAACTCAAAGGACGAAATAAAAAAATGAAAATTATAACACAATTAAATAAAAAGAAACAGAATTTAAGTATTAAATAATGAAGAGAAAGAAAAGAAAAAAAAATAGAAAATATGGGAGGGACAAAACTATACATTTTATTTAAACATGATTGTTAAGGCCATGATCCTAAGAATTTCCATCAAGTTTTTGAAAATAGCAGTTAATGGGTAGAATGCTTACTCTGCCTAACTCTGTATTCTGATATCTGTGAAGTAAATCCATTTCTTCACAAATTTAGTATAGTTCTATTATTTCTTTGCTGATATTTTACATAGTTGATCTATCTCTTTGTGTCAACAGAATTTTCAAGTCCTCAAGTATACCTGTTTAGGCAGATGCAGGGACTGGGGTTCTATCCTCCATGTGCTGTGCTTCCCTGCCCCCCAACAGTGTGCACTAAGACAAAAAATGAGACTGAGCATGGTGGCACAAGCCTGTAGTCCTTGCACTGGAAAGCTGAAAATACTTGGGAATCATAGGAGGATCACTATAAGGATGATCTGTGTAGTGAGACCCTGTGGACTGTGTACTAAACACATAAAAAATCCCCCAGCATAATTTTGTTATGCCATTGACCATTAGATTTTTCATGTTTGTTAAACACAGAGGATATTTTTAACAATAATGAAAAAAATATTTTACAGAGAATATCTAACATAATTTATTAAATTACTAAAGAATACATGACATAAAGAAAAAAAAGACAGCCTAAAATTTAGACCCTCAAAAACTGTACTAAGAATTTCCATCAGTTGTTTGGAAGTAGTTATTAGTATGTAAAATTTTCACTTTGACTAACTCTGTATGTTGATATTTGCACCTAAGCAACTACATTGAGGACGACAACGTGTAATACAAATGCCATACATAAATGCCTGTCATCTTAGCATTTGTGTACCATTTCTAATGTCACATAAATTATTGCTATACTGTCTTTAAATAAATTTCAAAAGAAATTAAAACACAAAAGAGAGATGTACAAAAATTTAAGTTCTCTTGAAATCAAGCTGCAAAATTCAATAATATGTCTAATCTTATACAATTATATCTATTAATCTGAGAGACATTTCGTGATATAATTAGGTAATATATCAACCATTATTTTGGGCTTTGTTTTGTTTTATTTATGTATTTATATTTTTTTGTATTTGGTACAAAGTCTACAGGGTCTTACTATACATATTGGACTTGTAGTGATTCTCCTGTTTTCAGACTCCCAAGTGTTGGCATTACAGGTATGTGCCACCATACCCAGTCTCAGTCACCATCTCAGCATACCTCTGGTTCAGGGCCAGAACTGCACACTGGTGATTAAACCACAGACCCTGTGTCTGCCTAAGAAGGCATTTTAGTCTGCTTAGCTATCTTGTTGGCTCTTTCAATAATTGTTAAACAGCCATTTCTGTTTTGAAAATCTGTAACATATGTATTATTGTATGTTACCCTGTTTCTGTTTTTTGTTCTTACTCTTGTTTTTAAACTTCAAAATAAAATAAAATAAAATTTTAAAAAGGTGTATTTATTACTGAGATTCATACTTTAATTTAACTAGTAAATTTTATTAAAATTCAGTTCTTCAGTTATAGAAATCATATTTTGTGTGCCAAAGGGCCATCTGTGTAGCTATTGGATATTCAGTTACTCAATGTATATAAAACTTTTCTGTAAAGGCAACAAATTTTATTTACACAAAATTGCAGTTGTTTCTCCTCTCTCTACCAAGATTTAGCTACTGTGAAATCAAGGATAAGAACCAAACTGATTTCTTACAATGGTGATGTTAGAAGCTGGTAATATGAATCAGTGTTAGAGCAGTTGCTTAGCATGCATGAGTACCTTTGTTCAATTCTCAGTCCCATGGAAAAAAATGATAATGTCAGTATGTATCACTAGTTATCAATATGTTCCTGGAAAGTTACATGCATCATCTTATTTAGTTTTCCAATGTCCCTCAATAAAAAAATGCTCCAATGTAAAAATGAATTTCATTCATCTGCCAGAGTAAGTTCAAAAAGGATTTAAATCTTCAACAAGTTGTGTAAGTAATCAGAGTTCAAAAGAACAAGCAATACATTAATGAAGTCATGCTAGTTGAAAAACTGCCAGACTTTGTAACACAAGTGAAACTTGCTTTATTGAAATACACAAGCCTTAATGCAGATTAGAAGATGAATATAGCGTCATTAATTGGAAGAAGGCAATTTTAATCACACTCATGTTGTTTGGTTTACAAATGTAGGTGTTTCAATAGTAACAGCTACACCAACACAACTATGAAATTTAGCCAAAATTTAATGACAAGCTTGTCACTGGCTTGGATGACTGCTAGCCTGTCATTTTAAACTTGTACTCTGTCTTTCAGAAACACATGAATTTCCCAACCTGAAACTTTCATATAGAAACATTTTCTAGTCCACCTTTTCTTTTTTAACCTGAATAATACTCCTTGCCATCTATTTCAATATTTAAGTAATAGGAAACTCCAAATATGAAGCTAAAGCTAGGAACAAATTTGATAATGTAAACAAATTTAAGTATCAAAAGCTTCCACCAAGTAACATTTATCATACATTTGTAGTTGTCATTTTGCTTACATTGGCCTGTTCTTGGTGACATTTTCCCATGTAAAGATAATACAGAAAATTTCTAAAGTAGTTCTTTACTTAATACAAATGTCTGCTCAGAAAAGTCGCAATGACTTTTAACAGTGATTCAATTAATGACTCAGAGTTGAACTATGAATGAGAACTAGCCCTAATGTGAATGCCAAAGCATTTATTGTATTACAGTTATGGTTTTCTTTCAGAGCAAGAATAGGCCATGATATAACAGTATCGTATTTTTAAAATTTGTATTTGCAAAACCTCTTTCTGAATTTCAATATTTGGAAGATTTTTTATGCTTGCTCAACTTATATCACGCCTGATACTAATAATATTTCATGTACTTTCTGGGACATAAGATGAATAAGGGCTGGTGAGATAGCTCAGTGGCCCAAAGCACCTGCTTAGGCAAGTTTAGGCAACTGCAGGGACTGCAGTTTGATCCTCGGCACCACATGCTGTGCCAGCCCAACCCCCTGAGGATCAATGTAATAGAATAGAAGATGCAGAACCAAATACAAATGCACTCAGCCACCTTATTTTCAACCAAGGGTCCAAACATGTGTATTGAAAGGAAAATAGCCTCTTTAATAAACGGTGATGGAAAAACTGGCTCTCTACATGCTGAAAACTAAAACATGACCCAGGTCTATCACCATGCACTAAACTAAAGTCAAAATGTAGTAAAGAACTAAATATTAAAACAGAAAAACTAAATAAATCTCCTAGAGGAGAAAGTCGGAGAAAATCTTGAAGACACAGGGTAGACAAAAAGTTCATGGACAGAAATCAAAATGGACATTTGACACTTGAAAGAATCAACAAATGGGACCTCTTGTGGCTAAGAAGTTTTTTCACCGCTAAATATATTACCAACAGAGTGAAAACACAACCCACAATTTTTGAAAAAAAATTAATAAGTATTTGGGCAAAGGTCTTCTATATAGAATTTATAAAGAATGAAAAATCATTATACACCAAAATTCAAAGACCCAGTCCAGAAATGGGCATCTGAGATTAACACACACCTCCCAGAGAAAAACACTCAAGAAGCTTACAAATACATGAAGAAATGCTCCACAGCTGCACATCACTAGCCATTTATGAATTGCAAATTAAAAGAACAATTAGATGCCATTTCAACCCAGAAAGAATGGCTATCATAAAGAAATCAACCTACAACAAATGTTGGAGGAGCTGTAAAGAAAAAGGAACCCTTCTCCACTGCTGGTGGGAATGCAGATTGGTGCAAACATTATGGAAAGCGGTGTGGGGGCTCCTTAAAAAACTAGAACTGGAAATCCCATTCAATCCAGCTATCCCCCAACTGGGAATTTTCCCAGAAGAACTGAAAACATTATACCATAGTGATATTTGTGCACCTATGTTTATAGCACCCCAATTTGTAATAGCCAAATCTTGCAAATAACCAAAATGCCCATCTTCTGAAGAATGGTTGAAAAAGATGTGGTATTTTTATACAATGGAATATTACTCAGCTACAAAAAATGATAAACTAAAAGACTTCATATATAAATGGATGTATCTTCAACATATAAGTGAAATAAATCACACCTAAATTGTAAATATCGTATAGTCTCCCTAGTGTAAGAACTCAAAAGACAAAATAAAAACGGAGAAGCATAACACAACTGATTGGAAATCAAAGACTGAAGGGTTAAACAACAAAGTGACTGGAAGCAGAAAAGAGAAGAAACAAAGCAGGAGCAAACCTATTCACTTATGTGGACAAGATGAATTAGACAATTGTCCTAACATACCTCAAAAAGTTTTTGACACTGATGATAGCAGTATGTAACACTAAAACTATACTTGGAATGCCTGTCATTCTGATCTTTTAGATGGATGCTGCTTTTAATATAATTTCAATTACTGTTATACTCTCTCAATTAAACTGTTGATTTACAAGAAAACAAAAAGTTATTTAATGAGAGTAAGAGACTAGGAAAAATGCCAAAGTATGGACAGGCTAAAATTTGGTACATGCTCAGATTTCTAAATATCTGTGTAAAAATGTGTAACTGCTTTTATCGCATTCCATAGAGATTTGTTAGAATATCAATGATTGATGGAAAATACCAACTCTAAGTTAAGTCTAAGATGTTTGATATTCAGAAAAACAGTGATATTAAGCTCAAGCGCCCATGTTTTAGAGACATAGTATCACTAAACTTTTCTTCTCAAAGGCTAAGAATGTAAGTTTACAAACCCAAAATTAGAGTAAAAGAACAGCTACAAGGATAGCCAATATTTTGGCCCTAGCCCTTAAGGGTCACTGAGGACTCAGGACATAAGAGAACCTGTGCTGTAACATGCTATAACTCAGTGGTTTCCCATATTTTCTGTACAAGGAGATTATGGGATCACAGAGGAAAATGATAAATGAAGTTCAGTGTGTATAAGGATAGTCATCTAGAGGGAAAACATTCTCTCAGGATTTCACAGAGAACAAACTGGTCAAGCAATGGCCATGACTCATCCAGATGGCTGACACTGACAACAGTTCTACAAAGCACTGTACATGGTTCCAAAGTAAATCCTAAGTGGATCTGACTGAACTTGGAAGGTACAAAAACTACATGTTCTGTTATACAGGTCTTATTTTAACTTGCGCTTAACCACCCAGCAGAAAAGTTTAAACATGATGCACAAAATGTAAGGGTAGTTTAATTTGCTGATCTGTAAAAGGCTCAAATCAAGAGCTTCCAACATTTCCAGTTTCACCAGTAACCCACTGAAATTATGGATTATTTGACTGTGTATACAATTACCTTCTCTTAGATCAAAGAGTAGAAATTTATTTTACCAATAACCATTAGAAAATTTATCATGTCTACATCCTGTGCTCTATATAACTACAATGAGAACAACAATATGCATTGTATCAATTATTGGGAATGTGCTACTAACATGTTTTGAAACTGTCACATAGCAATTTCTTATTAAAATTAATAAAAAAGGGAAAAAAAAGAAAATATAAAAAGGTGGGGTGACAGCTCCATGGCACAAGTGTCTGCCTGGAAAGTGCAAAGTCATGAGTTCGAACCCCAATCCCACAAAAAAAATAAATAAAGTAGAAAAGAAAATGTAAAAATGTAAAGAAAGTAAAGAAAAAACACCTATGTCACAATCTCACTGTAAAATTAATCATTGATGTTCTAGACTTTATTTTTTCCTACTTATTTCATTTTTGTGCTATTTCTGTTCTTTGAGAACAAAGCAATTTGATGTTTCCTATAAAAAAAAAGTAGCATAGCATTTTTATACTATTGAAGGCAAAACATTGTCAAAGAAAATAGGTACACCAGGGAAAATATAACCAACTATCATGGGGTAATAGAAATATTTTCAGATAAAGAAAATTTGTTGCCTTCAGATCCTCTCTTAAATAACAATGGGAAGTTCTTTTTTTTCCATTTTATGTATTTAGTACAGGGTCTACAAGGTGTCACTGCATAGATTGGACTTGTGGTGATTCTTCTGCTTTCAGCCTCCCAAACACTAGGATTACAGGTGCACATCACCATGCCCAGTCATAATCGGCATCTCAGAGCACCTTGGGGGCAGGGCCAGGAATCAAGCCTAGCACTGACAGAAGAACTTCATTTAAAAAAATAAAACAAGGAATATTTCTACTTTAGGCAAAAAAGAAAATAAATTTCAAAGCAAAAATATACGTAAATACATCACACTTTGCACCTCCTCTTCAATTTTTTGATAATGTATGATATTGAAAGGAAAATTAAAACACTCCATGATGTAATTCTTAATGTATACTTCAATAATACATAATTGTGCAAGGAAAAACACAAGAAATAGAAAAAATAAGGAAAAAAGAGAGGCTGGAAAAATAGCTCAGCAGTCTAAGGCTCAGGCATAATGCAGGGACCATAGTTTGACCCTTGCACCATAGGTGGTTCCAGGCCCCCACCACAGGGTGTGCTGAGCTAGCCACAAAAAAAACAGAAAGCAGAAAGAGAAGACATAGCATTGACATATTAATAAACATGCCAATTATTAAAATTCCAAATAAAAGATAGAAGTTTAGAAATATAGCACACATAGTCTATGTATAGAACAGCTCATACAAATCAATAGAAACAAGATGAAAGAAGGATGGAAAATATACATCAAAACATTAGCTTAGGGAAAGCAAGAATATATTAATAGGAGACAAAATAGACTTTAGACAAATAAATTTACAAATAACAGAGGATATTATAAAATGATTAAAATGTCCATCCACCAAAATGACATATCAATCTTAAATATATGTGCATTATATATATAATGGCATGGTTAAACCAATTGTTCTGTGTAGTTAGTAGACACTAAGAAAAAATTGAAAATATCTGAGG
>PVKN010032002.1:0-12379 GCA_004027915.1 Capromys pilorides
CAGCCTGGGCTACACTGGGAGACCCTGGCTCACATAGAGAAGGAAGAGCTCTCCAGCCAACTTTCCCCTAGTACTCACCGGGACGCACCGGACTCGCCAGGTCTGTGAAGCTGCGGCAGACAGCGCCGGAGTCCAGGGAACTTGACTGGGGCACAATTCCTCTCCCCAGGACAAAAGTTCACAGACCACGGAGCCTTTGGAAGACGAGAGGGCCGGTGCCGAGAAGAGCCCGAGGAAGCGCGCTCTGAACAAGACGGGAATTGGCTCCTGGCAGGACCCGTAGGGGTGATGGCCCGGGGACTCCTGGGATCCCGCTGGGAGCGCGCACGCCAGGTCCCAAACCTGTGCCCTCTGTCCTTTTGCCACTCCTCTTACTACCAATTCCTCGCCCGGCCTCACTGAAACTGGCTTAAAAACCACCCAAGCTAAGGAAAAACGGACTTGACAGCGGAGAGCTAGAGCCATAAAAGCCTGCGGGGCAGCTGTGACATCACTTCCGCTTCTTAGCCCCACCGGGATAGAACTGGGTCGCCCGGCTCCGATTCGCGCACTTGGCACCGCGGTCAGGCACAGTCGGTCCAGTTTTCTCCACTTGGGTGCAGATGGGCCCGCGGATGGAGCCACAGCCCGGCTGGACGCCGACAGATACTGGGCCAGAGGCCAAGGTTGAGGTCGAAGCTAGGCCTGGGGTCAAGGCTGGAAGTGGGGCCGCGCCCACGGGTGATTTCCTGCCTGGGGTCAAGGCTGGAAGTGGGGCCGCGCCCACGGGTGATTTCCTGGGTCAGGGAAGCCATCGACGAGGCTGTCCAGGGAAGCGCGAGCAGGGGACCCTGGGACAGACTTTTGTGAAAGCAGCTGGGCGTTTGCTTAACTACCTGGGTGCAGGTAGACAGAGAGTGGCAAAGCAATGTGCCCCGCACAAAGAGACGGGTGCCCCTTTTATAGGGGTGCAACGAGGGCAGGGGGAAGATTAACGAACACCTGCCATTCAACTTTTCTGGCATCCTGGAATCTCAGTGGGCAAGGTCCTTGAAATGTTCCTTGTACATTTTGGGGGCGTCTCCGGGGCCTGCAAAATTCCTTATCCTGTTTTACATCCTTTCCTATGTTTTCAGATGACTGCCTCCAGCGCTGAGCTGAACACCTGCAGAGTAGTTGCTTCGCCTGGCAAGCAGCTTGGATATGGGGAGAGTTAGGCCAGGTTGGAGACTTACGTCAGTTGGTTGTAAAAAAAAAAACAGCTGAGTGGCCCCCTGCACCCTCCTGTGGTGCCATTCGCTTTATCATAATTGTCAGCCTTTTTAATGAACCTTTTTGTTTCCCTGATAAGAGCAGCTAGCAGATGGGGTGGACCTGATTTATTGACCTGGAGGTTGTAAGGAGGAGATGCAGGAGATCTCCCAGTATCATCAGGCAGGTGGAGAGACCCATATCCCCCAAGGGACAAGTGGGGGGGTCTCAGAACAAGGTCATCCAGATTTGTTTGTTTTTGTTTTCCTACTCATGAGTCATGCTAAGTACCACAGTTCTTGAACATTTCCTTGGATAAAGAGTTATGAAAGTCTGAACATAAGTCATTTTACTCCATCCTTTATGTTATAGGCAGAAACTGTAACTAGAAAATAGCCCCATAGTTTATTTTTTTATTTAATAAAGATCTTTTATTGTCTCATTAAAATATCACAGATTGGCTTTACAGTCCAGAAGCTTGTTTCTGGGGCTGGATTAACTCTTGGATCTTACTTATCTGGCTGTTGAACTTTCCAGAAACATAGAAACCATCCAAACATTTTCTGATGTCCTTGTTTTTGACTGCTGTGGCTTGCTGAATCAAAGCTGCTGAATTTGAAACAAGCTCAATGTCATTTTCTTCAAGGATTGGCTCATCTTTCTGAGCTTGAGAAACTGAGCAAGCAACAGCTGCCCTCACACGAACTCAGGGAATGTATTCTTCACCCGAGAAATTCTGAATTTCGACAAGAGACCCGTTCTCCTGAATAACGATGTGGATGGGAAAGTGAGCGCACACAGACCTCACCTTGTAACAGAAGCCCACCGTGACCCCCAGTGAAGACCATTCTTAGCAATCAGACTGTTGACATTCCGGAAAATGTCGACATCACACTGAAAGGACACACAGTTATTGTGAAGGGCCCCAGAGGAGCCCTGCAGAAGGGCTTCAACCACATCAGTGTGGATCTCAGTCTCCTTGGGAAGAAAAAGAAGAGGCTCCGAGTTGACAAATGGTGGGAAAACAGAAAGGAGTTGGCAGCTGTCCACACGATCTGTAGCCATGTACAGCCCAGCGTTTAAAGTACCATCCCAAACTCATCTTTCGCCACCTTCCAGGTCCTACTGAATGTAGACCATGTTGCAGTAGTAGATGCACTGTCCAGCTCAACCCTGTCCCGTTCGTCAAGATCTGGGCCACTGGTGGAATCTATGTGCTGACAAGATGCAATAGATTTCTCACCTGCTTTCTTGGGATCTATAGAGGCTGAGAGACAGCTAGGCCTGCATTTCTTAAGGTGACATCCTACAAAGCAGTGGGGAACCTGAAGTCCACAAGACGCCTCTTGTGAAACCTTTGCACAACTTAGACATCTCCTTCCAGAACTTAGGCCTAGGACACCAATAGTAACACAGAAGTAGGGCAGAAAGCTCCCTGAGGGCTTTTGTCTCTTATGGGGACCCATCAATTCCTTGGGAATAAGGGCGCTGAGCCAGCTGTGAGTCCTTTAATTTCCTTTTTTAAAAAAAAAAACTTTATTTATTGATGTTATGGCCATCTCAGCCTGCCCTGGGAGTGGAGCTGGTGCAGCATGTAGTGCTGAGGATTGAACTGCGGTCCCTGCAGTTGCCTAAGCAGGTACTTTAAACTGCTGAGCTATCTCGCCGGCCCTAGTCCTTTAATTGCCATGGGGTGAAGGTGTAACGTTTCCCAAGCAAAGTGTCTTTAACCACTTCATTGAAGCAATCTTAGACCATATAGGAAAAATTTTTCTTGCACTTGCTTGGATAGAAAAAGGATTAAGAAGAGGAATGGCTCTGCTTTTATACATTCACAGTCACTTCAGTTAGCTTTTAAATGTGATTGACCATTGTTCTGGTCAGGCCCAGATCTTTATCTGCACTTGAACGGGGAAACGGAAAAGCCAGATAGATGCCTACAGCCTCCGACAGGCTATTGGCCTGGGGAAGAGCGATCTTGGTAGGCTGCAGGCAGGCTCTGTGGCTGAGGCACTCCGCTCTAGTGCCTTACGCCGCGCCTGTACCAGCTGAGCTCTCTGTGGGCTCCTGGAGCACAGCACCAGCCGCCCAAGCATGCACTTGGCAGGGCTGCTGTTGGGCCTGTTGCCCTGGCTCAGTGTGGGTCTGAGAAGGCCCACAGTCCCTCAGTGTCTTTACATAAGCTAAGTCCTTGGCCTAGCTGTGCACGAGTAGCTTTGGCCCATCCAGCTTCACTGGCCATGTCCAGCACCCAACCCAGGTAATTTGGACCATGGGGAGGTGGGCAGGGCTCAAAGGTCACTGCTGATGTGCGCTGGTCCAGGTGCTTTCATGTGCTCCCCTGTGCCAGCTTTGCAGGCCCCACTCTTGCCCAGAACCAGTAAGATGGCCATAACCTGCTGGGACAGGCCAACAGGACGGCCTGTGGGGGGTGTGCGGGTGTCATTGGGCACAGCTTTGTGCATCTGTGGTTGCCAAGGGCCTTTGGTTATAGCTCCACACACACCAGAGCTTTTGCACTGGCAAAGGCTGCATGATTCTTAAAGGCATAATACAGTTTTTCTTTTGTGCAGGAAAAAAGAAAAAGGTTCCTTTCTCCTGTTCTCAAAAACTCATATGTTCTTTAAATCAGAGGCTTAGGTTTATAAAGCCACTGATTTTTTTTTTTTTTTTTTTCTGGAACCGGGGATCGAACTTAGGTCCTTGCCGTTGCCAGGCAAGCACTTATTCTACTGAACTATCTCCCCGGCCCTAAGGCCAGTCATTTAAAAAAGGAAAAAAGAGATAGAGGAAAACATGCCAGTGGCTCACCTCAGACCTACATCCTGGACAGAGAAAAAAAAACTCCCCAAATGGAGCCACTGACTGCAGCTGCAAAGCCGGAGATAACAGGGAGGCAGAGCTTGCAAAATGAGGTGGACAGACAACAGCACCTCCTACAGATGGGTCTCACCCAGGCTCCCAAATTCCCAGACCCACACTAAAAATTTCCCCCTCCGCCCTGCCATACCCCTTCCCTATCCAAATACTCATAAAAACTTCCCCACCCGCTCCCTCAGCGTCAGTGGTCTTCCCTCCCTTGGCCTGCCTGCACCCATGCTCACTTTTGCCTACTTGGCAGTTCCGGTCATACCTCAGTTTCCTCTAATATCTCACACTAATGTGCAGGAAGCAATACCCTCCTCCAGGAGAGTCCCACCTCCCCCAGACCCACCTCCCCCAGAGGTTCCCACCAGCTTTGAGACCTTCCCTTGCCAAGACTGCTGCACGTCCACTTCTTCAGGTTGGGTAAGTCTCCCTCTCTTTGCTGTTGATCCATATTTTCTCCCCCTCCCCCACTATTCCCCATCTTCTGTCTTTCAGGATAACCTGATATCAACTTCCAAAAGATGCTATGTAAATCCAGTACTGGGGGCCAGCGAAATGGCTCAGCGGTCTAAACACCTGTTTAGGCAAGCTTAGGCAAACACAGGGACCGAAGTGCAATCCCTGGCACCACATGCTGCACCAGGGCAGACTGAGCCAGCCATAAGATATATATATATATTAAAAAAAAAAAAAAATCCAGTACTGGTCATACTCATCTTGGGACTCTTGAGTGCATGGTAGCCACCCACTTTTGGAGATGTCCAACTTGTGTGCCCACTCCATCTGGTGTCGCAAGAAAGCTTGGGGACGTCCTTTCCTTTTCTTCATTTACCCCATCTGGTTGGTCTCTACTTTCCCTTGGGGGCAATCTTGCTTCCTTCACTCACCCCTTAAATAATCTCAAACCACTCCATCTCTACCCCTGTGTGAAACAGAACCACTCATTTTCTTTTGTCATTTGGGGAAGCCCTCTAAAAACTGCACAGTAAATACAAATGGCCACCTCATGTCACATTTATCCCCTCCGTTCTCTGAGATAGTTATTGTTGACACAGGGAACTGGTCCAGGCTCCCGTATGTCAAACTATTTTTTACTCTCTGCCAACTCCGTGCTCCTTCTGTGACCCTGCCAAACTTCTCCTGTCCACCGTCCCCTCAGTTCCTTCACCACCGCCCCCGCTGAGTCCGCTTTCTCTACTGGCCCACCCACCCTGACTCTCCCTCACTTCCCCACCAACCTCCAACCTCCTCCTCTCATTGCACCCCAACCCCAACAGCCATCTCTCCTCTCCTCCCGCTTCAGTTTCCTCCGCTCTTGCTCTCCCCGCTCATGGTCCTGAACTCCTGCATCCCCTCGCCCTCCCAGGCACCAGTTTCCTCTTCCTGAGATGGTGGGTGCCCGGGACATCATTCACATCCATGTGCCCTTTTTTTTCAGTGACCTTTCCCAAATCAGCCATTACCTTGGCTGCCTTCTCTCTCAGCCTACCATATCCAGGAGTTCCAGTACCTTGCTCAGTCCTATAAATCCACATGAGATGCTAGCTCAAACTAAATGCTAGCTCAGGCATCTACTGAGGAGTAATGCATCCAACCAATTTAAGAGAAGGGACTTTAGTCATTCCATGGGTTACACCACAGTGAGACTTTTAGCATGGCAATTCCCTAGCCACACAGAACTGAAGTTATATGATAACCTGCCTGGGTGCTTAAGAAAGGCAGCTCATAAATCAGTCAATCATGATAAATTTTGAAAAACTGATTCAAACTAAAGGTAAAAGTCTGGCACAAATTATATCACAACTGGCCTTCACACTCCAAAAATACACAGCTGTAAATCCTGAGTCCAGAAGGATAACCTTAAAAATACACTTTAGGGCCGGCGAGATGGTTCAGTGGTCTAAAGCGCCTGCTTAGGAGGGCTCAGGCGACTGCGGGGACTGCAGTTCGATCCCTGGCACCACATGCTGCGCCAGCACCACCACCAGGGCAGGCTGAGCCAGCCACAAAATGAATAAATAAAGAAACAAACACAACAAGCAAACAAATAAATAAATAAATAAAATTTAAAAAAAAAATACACTTTAATACACAATCAGCCTCTAATAATGATTTAAGAACTCAAGAAAAAATTTTTAAAAACTCAAGAAAATTAAAATGGGCCTTCAATCTCCCCAATAGAATCAAGCATTTAAGGTTATTAATAACGGAGTAAGACGCCCACCAACACCTCTCTTTAGAATTACTTGCCTCCACTGTGAGAAACCCACCAGAAAAATCAATGGCTGGTCAGGGGGCTAATAATACTTTCTTGGAAACAAAAAAAAGGGGGCTCTGCACCATCAGGACCCTGTTTTCAGTGCTATAACACTAGCCGCTGGGTAAAAGAGAGAAGAGAGCCCCTAGCCAGGACCCACTCACAAGCCATGCCCCATGTGTGGGGGTCCTCGCTGGAAGTCAGACTGTCCTGGGGAAGCTGTGCTGCCTCAGAGGTCCCTTCACAGGCCCTCATTCAGAGCACCAGCACTGATCCTCAGTTTCTGGGCTGGGCCTTGGCTGACTGAACCACACCCTGCACCAGAGGTCTCAGAAGTCCCCTGGACCATCCCAACTACTGAACTTGTAAACCTCACAGTGGAAGAGCATTTCAAGCCCAATCAATGTAGGGGTGACCTATTTCATCCTACCCTCATTCCTGGGACAACTTACCTTAGCTCCACCTACTGTTGTGAGAACAGACAGAACAGTTTCCAGGCTGTTGAAGACTCCTCTACTTGCAGGCCAGTTGGGACACCAGGTGTCTCCACATTTGTTCTTAGTCATCCCCACTTGCCCCACTCCTCTACGCAGGGCTGGGGCTAAGAGGATTGGAGAATTAGTGTTTAATGGTACATAGTTTCAGTTTGGGAACATCAAAGTTCCAGAGATTGATAATGCTGAAACTTGCACAGCAGTGTCAGTCTTAACTAAAAAGTATTTAAAATTTGTGCTGAGCTAGTGCTGTGTGCACATAGTGCCAGAACTCAGGATGCGGAGGCAACAGAATCACTAGAGTGGGAAGCCGCTTGGGGCTACACAGTGAGATTCAAGCCAGCCTGAACTACATAGTGAGACCCACAAAAAATAATTAAAAATACAAAATGAAATTATTAAAACAGCAAATTTTATGTACCATGTATTTCACCATATTTTTTGAGACACTGCCTCACCCAGAAGCCCAGACTGGGCTCAAACTTGGTATACTCCTGCCTGAGCCTCACAGAATGCTGGGATTATAGGTGTCAAATAGCACCTGACCTAACACAATGTATATGAAGTAAAAGGGGCTTATGGAGTGTAGTATATATACTTTTATGTGTGAGACCACACATTTAAAAAAAAGGATAACTATTATTTGGATCTGTTATTACCTTTATTTAATGAACTAGAGATGGACGTTAAAATTCTTTGAGTGGCAATGCTAAAAAAGTACTCAACACCGAGGTCACTCTTTCCAAAGCATACACCGAGTCTCAGAACCTCATGGATTGCAAAGAGCATCTGTTGAAGTGGAGGAATGTTCACCATTTCCATTTTCTATGCTAAGTAGATGGTGTCCACAGCTGACAATTTCCAAACACTAGAAGAATTTTCCAAAGAATAAAAAATTCTCTAGAAAAAAAATAAAAATAAAAATAAAAAAATAAAAAAGTACTCAAGAGAAAAATAGAAACACCTTAAAGTGCCCGAGGTTTTATTACTGCTAGACTTATACATTCAGAAATGAAAGTTTAAAACATCTTCAGTCAACTGGGCATGGTGGTGCACACTTATAATCCCAGCATGTAGGAGGTTGACACAGGAAGATGGATGCAAGTTAGAGACCAGCCTGGGGGCACAAGAGTACCAGCCTGAACTGCATAGTGAGACCCTGTCTCAAAAAAATAAAAAATCAATCAACTGGTAAATGTTAAATTTTTCAGTTAGTAGATTAGATACTGCATCAAGGGGCCAGCAAGATAGCTCAGCAGTCTAAAGCACCTGCTTAGGCAAGAATAGGCAACTGCAGGGACCATGGTTCGATCCCTGACACCACATGCTGTGCCAGCCCCACCCCCAGGGCAGGCTGAGCCGGCCATAACATAAGTAAGTTTAAAAAAAAGAGAAAAAAAAAAAGATACTATATCAAAGAATTCATCATAGTAAAAAAATAAAATCTATTTGCCATTCCTCTACAGATTTAAACAATGGGTTAAACACCTAGTTGGGAGCTGCTGAAGCTGGAAATTGATCCTACGTGGAAGGACAGGATGAGGCTTTGTTGGCTAAAACAGTCAAACTACCTGAGTCTTGAGAAAAACATCCTGCCTGGACACTGTGGGCTATCAGTCGCTATTCAGCCTTGCGTCTTGAACTTTGTGAAGGTATAAAGGCCCTTTTACCGTTGTTCGGGGATTGTCTCACCAACCAGGCAGACAGGTCACCACCTGACCCTGCTCTTGTGTTCTTGTCTATCTTTTCCTCATTCCTGCAACCATTTCTTGCCAGGGTACAAGGGATCACACAGAGAGACCAATGGATCCCAAAAGCACCTAATACTAAACTTCTCCGGGGGTTGCCAGGCAGGTATAGGGCTTAAACCCAGGGCCTTATGTAAAGTAAGTATATGTCCTACCACCGCCAACAAATAAGAACTAATGGCCTGCTACTAGGCAGATGGGCTGTGTGCTGAGACATAACTGGGCACAGTGGTTCTCAGGGCAAGATGGCCCTCTGACCAGAGAAGCCAGTAAGCATTTCAGGCCTCTTATTGCACAGTTCGACCTCAAACTTGCAATCCTCCTGCCTGAGCCTCCCAGAGTGCTTGGCTCAAAAATGTGTGCCACCATGCCTGGCTGCCAGGGCATTTGCAGTAAATTTAGAAATGTAAAATAAGCCTTGTGGACCAGGTACACTCCTGTAATTCTAGCATGTGAGAGCCTGAAATAAGAGTAGTACTTGAGCCTAGGAATTTGAGACCAGCCTGGGCTTATGAAAACCCTACTCATAAAAAGGTGGGAGAAAGGGACTACTCTACACTGTGAGTTCTATACTTTCTTTAAATTCTTTATTTTCACACAGGGTCTATTTCTGGAGGAGTTATAAGTAATATATGATAAAAACTTTTCACATAGCTTCCATTCACAGAGCTGATCTTTTCTGTTAACATCCTATCTCCTACCAATCAACTAAAACTAAAGGAAGGCTTTCCCACATTCCCTATAACCTCAAGGATTCTCTGCACACTGGATTGATATAGAAATAGCATGACTCAGAATATCTAAAGCCATTCCCACATTCCTTACCATATTAATTTCCTAGGGTTGTCATAATAAAATGGCATAGACTGAATGACTTTGACCAATTTTATTGGCTTTCCTTTGTAGACTGAAAGTTCTGTATCAACTTGTGGGTAGGGCTGGTTTCTGTTCCTGACCTGTCTTTGGTTTGCAGGCCTTTTGTCATCTTTTCATGGGTCTTCCTTGCATTTTCTCTTTTTCTCCCAAGAGTGAGAACACGGGGCCTTTTTACCAAAATATATTCTCAAACCTTTCATTATTGAGATATAATATTACTAAATTGCTGAGACAAAACTCAAACCTGTGATCATCCTGGGTCAGCCAAGATGCTGAGATTACAGGCAGGTGCCACTACACTTGAATTCACTTTTTTCAAAGGGACATTGAAGATGTTATATTAAGGATTTACTCAGCATCTTTTTTGTCTTTTTGAGACAGGGTCTCACTATGCAGTTCAGGCTGGCCTTGAGCTCACTTCTGTAGCCCAGGCTGGTCTTGCACCAATCCTCCTGCCTCAGCCTCCCAAGTGCTGGGATTACAGGCATGCACCACCACATCCAGCCTTTCAGCATCATTTTTTTAAGCCTCATTTTAATGGTATTTTTGAAGTCAAAGTACTCTTACATTGCCAAGTAGTGGTTTCGGCTTCAAAATATGAAATGAAGGGGAAAAATACAGTATTTAAATCTGAAACTTTCTCTTCAGGGTGAGTTAATATATACATATTAAAGATTATGAAATCTCCCAGATTCTCTACATTTATATAGCTTCCCTTCCACAAGATTCCTGATGTGTTTGGAACACAGTAAAATGTTTTTCACATATCTGACTGGCACAGAATTGTCTCCTCTATGAACTCTAATATGTTTCTTGAGACCTAAGATAGGAGTAAAGATGTTCCTAAATGCCTTCCATTTGTAGGTATCTCCCCAGAGTTCATTTAGGGAATAAATAAAACAAGCTTTCCAACATCCCATACACTGATAGATTCTCTTCACTATATCTTCATTCATGATTATGTGAGGAATATAGAGAACTGAGGGCTTTCCCACAACCCTTAAATTCACAAAGATTCCCCCAATACTGCATGCCATGCACCAAGACCAGGAATGGGGAGGCATGACTGTATTGCCAGTACTCATGAGGCTGAAAATAGGAGGATCACTATGGGCCCAAGCTGCATAGCGATACCCTATACCAAATACATTCCAAAAAAAAAAAAAAAAAATTCATAGGGCTTCTCTCCAGTTGAGTTCTTTCATGTAACTGAAATAAATTAGAATAATGAAGGATTTCCCACACTGTTTCCATTCATAGGGATTTTCTCCAGGATAGAGTCACATGTGCCAGGTAACACGTGGGAAACCTAAAGGCTTTCCCACATTACAGATGGGTATGATTTTTTGGCACTGTGAGTCCGAATGTGATAATTCAGACTGGAGGAATGTGTAAATGCTTTCCCACATTGCTTGCACTCGAAGGGCTTCTCTCCAGTGTGAATCCTCAGATGTTTACTAAGATTTGAGGAGATAGCAAATGCTTTCCCACACTTAACACACTCAAAAGGCTTCTCTCCAGTGTGAGTTCTCATGTGTTCATTAAGGCGGGAGGACCTGACAAAGGCTTTCCCACATTCTTTGCACTCATACGGCCTCTCTCCAGTATGGATGCGAATGTGCTTAGTGAGGTTTGAGTTCTGAATGAAGGCTCTCCCGCAATCCTTACATTTGAAGGGTTTTATCCCAGTGTGAATTCGAATGTGATCACGAAGGCACAAAGAGGTTCTAAAGGATTTTCCACACACCTTACAGTCAAACGGCTTCTCCACAGTATGACTTTTCACATGTTCATTGAATTGAGAAGATGTCATAAAGACCATCCTGCATTCCTTGCATTCGTAGGGGTTCTCTCCACTATGGGCTCCCATGTGAATATTAAGATAGGCAGAATATCTCAAGCCCTTTCCACATTCCTTATCCTTGTAGGATTTTTCTACATCCTGAGTTTGCATCCGTACAGCAAGACCGTTGGAGTGTAGAAAATCTATCCCTCTTTCATTCAGTTCATGGAGTTTGTTTCCACTGTGTATTCTGCTGTCGGTCTGAATGTCTGACCGATCAACCAACACTTGTCCACAATCACTGGCTACAAAAAGTTGGTCCTGAGGGCACCTTGCTGGGTAAAGGACAGCTGGAGGTTGGCTGAAGGTCGGCTCACACTGATTTGACATAGAAAGTTTCTCTCCACTAGGGATTTCTCTGTCCAGTGGAAGGATGTCCATTCCATACTCTCCACACTCAGAAGGGCTCCCTTTATTCCCAGGTGCCATATATGACTTGAGGGCCTGTTGTCCACCGATGAAGTCTCTATGATGCTTAAAATCACAGGGTTCTGCTCCACTGTGGCCTCCTGCCTGTTGATAAAAAAAAAAAAAAAACATGAATACTGACTCAAAGATTTTATGGGTTCATTAAAAGACTCCACGCATCCAAAGACAGAAATATTATAATGATTATCTCACTGCAACCATTTGCATCCGATATATACAGCTCCTGTTCAGTTGATTTATAGCTTGGACCTCACAATGTTGCCCAGGCTGGCCTCAAACTCCTGGACTCAAGCAATCCTCCTTTTTCAGCTTCCCGAGTAACTAGTACTGCAGGCATTGTGACTTCTATAGAGATGTCCCCCCCAAAAGACTCCTGTGATCATAGGTGGCACTTTATCAAGTGGCTCGATCTAGGGTATCTAATACTGGCATTAAGGGTATGATACTGGGATTGAGGGTGTTTCCGGCATTAGCCTACTCCTTGGTTTACCATAATAGTGGGTGTAGATAATGACCCTGAGAGTGAGGAGCACCACCCCAAAGGAAGGTAGGCTAGACAGAAGAAAAAGGAGTGACAGGCTGCAGGTGCTGCTTCCTTCTGCCTTCTGCCTGCCATTAACAGTTTCTTCTTTGT
>PVKN010032003.1:0-12360 GCA_004027915.1 Capromys pilorides
TTTTAATCCTAGAAAACCATCACTAAAAGTTTTACCTTAATAATAGAAAAATGTCCTGACAATAGAAAAGTTCCCCTACTCCCAAAAGATATCTCAAAAGTCCCTAACTAGAAAAACTGAAAACTATCAGTCACTGTCTAATTGCATTTCTTTTGATGAATGGAAAAATTAAAAATTCTTTCACTGGTTACCTATCTACTCAGATAAAGATCTTCTCAGTTTTAGATTATGATAAACACTAAAATGATAGCTTTTGTTTCTGTCTGTTTATCTCTAAGACAAGGACTTTCTTGACTTAGAATAAAGGATTTACATAAAAGAAAGTTGTAATACTATAATTTGAGGTCCATATAAAACACCTACCTAAACTACAAAAAACAGTATATTACTTTGAATTTCCTTGTAGCCACGATAAAGAAAGAAATGTCAACTTGGAGACGAGTAAACAACTTAGTCTTTGAGAGTGTTTTTCTCATGGTAGTGCGTTCTAGAAGGAATTTCCCACTGGAGCATTCTACAGAAAGCACTAAGAGGCTTTATAATAAACACTGCCCTCAGAAATAGATTGACAAAGTGCATGCCCACAGATTTCATATGGCTATTTCTTTTGAAAACTAAGAAGAGCTAAAGGTGACTAAGATTTTTGTGCAACTTCAGACAATTCTAAGGGCAGTTACACTGATGGAGAGGCCTGCCTGGCGAATAAGTAGACCAGAATGTCTTTGTGCTTTAGATTTTCCCCTTGAAATATTCCTCCCTCTCAAACATTTCAGGATAAACTGTCATTTTCAGAGGATGTGGTAAAGACCAGAGGAATAACTGGTAGAGCTGAATCTGACCTTTGGAGATCATCTTTTTAAAAGCCTTTCTGAAATTCATTGGATGACAGAGAAATTTATTACTATGAGTTTGTCTTTTCATGTTTTCATTATCAAAATAATATAAACACAATATGAAAAATTGATTAATAAAGAAAAACCCTATATTCTCATAATCTTAGTATGACTGTGGAGATGGCTTTAAAACATATCCATAGATTCTTTTAAAATTTTGTCAAAAGTGAAAGTGAACTGTCTTTCCCTTGAGTGAGAACTGTGCCTAGTGAACTGATTCTGCCAAATGGAAAGTAGGTGACACCCCAGTCTAGATCACAGAAAGCTTTAGGCTTCTTCTTTACTCTCAGGACACTTGTTTGGGAATAAGCCAACTGCCACTTTATAAAAACACTTAGCCATGTGGCAAGGATTTGGTACTTCCTGTTGGCGGAGAACTGAGCCTCCTCCCTCAGTTGGCTCCATGGGCCTTTGGAGATCGGACGCTGTGGCACCTGCCCCAGCCTTCACCAGCCCCAGCCCTGGCCAGCAGCCCGACTGCAATCTCAAGAGGCCTCTGCCACGAGTGCTCTGGGAGTCACTTCAGATTCTCGACCTTCAGAGACTGTGAGGTAATAAATGCTTGATGCTTCAAACTACGAAGTTTTCAGAGTAATTTAGCCATGCAGTAATTGGTAACTAACAAAATCATCATGAGTATCCTTAGGAGTTTTTTACTTCTAATTTTTCCTTCTAGGTTTTCAGAGTGGCCTGGTCACTTGAGTGGGCCTGATCTCTTGTGATCCTGGACTGAAGCCAGATCAGGCCTTGCTAACAATTAGAAGGGGCAACGCAGGCCACATAGGACTGGATTTGGATCTTCCCTCCTTTGCAGTGTGATTTTGGATCGATGGCTCCTTTAGTGCTTGATTTTTAACTTATGTAAAGTGGATATGGTAATAGTACACAGGGCTTCTGTGAAGATTAAACCAGGTAATAGGTGTAAAGTTATGTGGTCAGCAGTAACCATTAAGAAGAGTAGTCAATTACTACACCATGAAACTTTTGGGAATTGATTTTAATGGCTAACTAATATTATTTGTAGAGATGTACCATATTTTTCTTATTTTCCGCTTCTCAATTTGTCATTATATATAGTGATAAACACAATCAACAAAACTGATTTCATAGATCGAAAGTCCATAATGTATATTTAGACATGAACTAGCTCAAAACTGCCTTTTGGGAGTGACAAAGCCATACTTTTAGATTCCCAGCTACCCTGTCTACACGTCCATTTGTGAATGACTTTGCAGGTACAAGTGTGCTTACTCTGTGTCCCTGGGTGGACCTTTGTCGCAGCAGGCTAACCTGTCTTCAGAGTGGGGACAGCCCATGAAGCAGGGGCCTAGAGACTTTAGGCATTGATCTTCTGGATCAAAACTCACAAGCACACAAGTCTGAGTAGAGAGCGGGTGGGTTCAATTACCTGACACTCAGGACACCTGAGCTGGAGATGTGACGGTGAGGTTTACCAGCTGGGTAAACTTGAACGCAAATATGATTTATGTTCCTTAAACTTTATAGGATGATGATTTTTTTTAATGTATTTAATACAAGGTCTACAGGTCTCGCCATGTAGATCAGACTCATAATGATTCTCTGGTTTTCAGCCTCCCAAGCTCTGGGATTACAGGCACACACCATCTCGCCCAGTCTCAGTCACCATCTCACCGCACCCTGGGGGTGGGCACGGCAAGCCAGGAATTGAACCCCAGCCACTGTGCTCTGCCTAAGCATGCACTTCAGTCCGCTGAGCTATTTGGTTGGCTGAGGATAATGATTCTTGCTTTATAAGGGATGTAGAAAAGAAAAAAATAGTCAAACACCTTTGTCTATATACTAAGGAAGAATATAACAATACTTATTGCTAGGAGTCTTGCCATGAGTTGATGCCATAGAACTTTATTTGAGGTTGAATTACAAATGGCAGCCAGATGTCTCCAGTGTCTAACACAGTGGGCACTCAGCAAATGTTAATCAAGGAAATAAACTATTTTTTCCTTCCCTAAAAAAGTGGCTTGTGTGACTTCAGGGCACTAGTTCGCCCTCTGACTCCTTCAGGTTTGCCTCCTATTGATGCTGTCCATGCATGCGCAAGAGTGCTCCTGGGCTACCCCTCTCATAGCCAGACCTATCACCAGGTCCTGATGTCTGCTGTTCCAACTAGAGAGACCTAGGCCTTTACTGCATGCTATCCCATGGGGGTAAAGCAAATCAAGAAAACCCTTAGTTGTCTCAGAATTTCATCTATTTCTTGGCATCCTCTTTACTTCCTTCTTTCCCCTACTCTTTGTCTCTTCTCTTCCATCCAAAAAACACATTCCTACACTTCCCAAGTATCACTTTCGGGCTGGAGTCCAAAGTTGTCTCTTATCTGAGATTCGCTGCATACTTGCCGCTTGGCAGAGCTTGCCAGCAGCTCAGTGGGTGATTTTATAGTCAGCATTAAAAAAAAAAAAATGCCACACCACTAATAAAGTTTTCCTTATTGCTGTAACTCTTGGCAAAGGCAAATGTCTGGGGAGATTGACTGCCTAAAAAAGCTTCATTATGTTGCAAGAATCGTTTTGATGGAAATTCAACAGCTTCTGACTGATTGTCAACTTCACGGTGTGGCTTTTGAAAGTTATCCCCCACCTCGCTCTAGTAGGTCCTCAAACTCAAGCAATGCTCAGGTCAGTGGCTGAGTACCTGAGTCTTGCCAAGTAATTAACAAGTAGAATCACCAGGTAGCAGGCAGTGTTTGCTTGTGTTCTGTCAATAGGAGCTGCGGCGGCTAATTGTCATCTTGAGTAGCCTTGCAACCACATCTAATTTAAAGTGTCAATAGAGAGTTTATTTTTGTCTTCCGTTTCCACCACCAGGCTGTGAGTTTTCCCTTTTGAAATTCAGTCTCAAAGTCAGATGACTATTCAAACATGGGAATGGGAAGAATAAGTGTTCTGCAGCAACCCCAAACATGTAAAAACATTTAGATTTCATTTCTCTATCCACATCACACTGTCAGTTTACATCAACCTGCATATTCAAGGCAGATATACAGCATCTGAGAAATGCAAAATGGACAAGAAGCCTTTAACTAAACAACAAAGTTCTGGTTGGTCAGCTGGACCGGAAGTGGTGGTGTTTGTAGCCCAAGGTGGGGGCTACCGGGACAAAAAAAAAATGGCCTTTCAAGGCTCCCACCCCTGTGGTAACGTCAGTGGCTGCTTCCATTGCTGGGCTTCTTGCTTTTCTTCTTAATTCCTATCTTTTCTTTCTGGATGTTTCACTGAATTGTATCCCAGTGCAAAACAGATAGATTTGCCAAAACTAGGAAACCTGCATAGCATATGGGACATGCCTGGAATTACAGAGCACCGGTTCAGGAACACATTTTCCCATCAGCAGAGTCTGGGTCTTGGCTGACTTTCGTGACTGCCCTTGGGATCAATCCTGGGTCAGAGCTTTGTGGAGTCCTGCTGGCTGTTTCATTCTCATAAATACCTTTCTTCTTTGAAGTTCCCTTGATTAGGGAAAGTCATTTCTCATTTCAAATTTAAAGACAAGCTCCCAGTTTCTTCTTTTGCTTCTTTCTTTTCTTCCTTCTTTTCTCTTCAGTCACGTATAGGACCAAGATGTTGGGTTCCAGAAGCCCATATGCTAATTCACAGATGGTTTTTAGGGATGGTTTTCTTTCTTCCTTTTTTTTTTCTCCCTCTTGCCATTTGCATCATTTAGATAATGTGTTTTATTTGCCAATATAGAATAAAAAACATTCTAAGTAGACGTTGGTGTCATATGGTGCCTAATGATTTCTTCAGGTAGAGTAATCAGTATAGTTTGGTAATGGTCTTGAATGAGACACAAATACAAGGATTTTCTGGAACTTGCTTTCAAGTTGAGTTCTAAAATGCTGTGGATGCAACAGCTGCTAGCCAGCACTAGTTCTGAATTTGTACCTAATCAAGATAAATAGACTTTCTTTGTAGGTAAAAAAAAAAAAAAAAAAGGATGGTAAAAAAGAACAAGGCACATCTAACCAATGCACCAATGCGTTCTTCTAATATATTTTAATTTTAGTCAGCTTTTTTTTTTTGTTAAGGAAGAAACAGAAAAGCAAACAGAAACACGTGCTTTCAATGTGGCAGCATCATCAGTATTTAGTCTGTTTGGCTTTAATGCAAAGAAAGAATCTAATGGGAGTAAGGACACCCACTGGAAACTCACCTGTATGACATTCGAATGACAAAACACCTATCCCTTCCCACTCCTTTTATCAAGTTGCTGTTAGTTACAGGTATTCCTTGTACATTTTGGAGTAAAGAAGCAAAAATGTTTTATACGCCTGTCCATGAGATAATGAAGCTGCATAGCATCAGGGCCACTCTGATGAGGATTTTGGACAAAGTTCGTAGCCACTAAAAGGTATATCATAATTTTTAATCTCTTTAATCCCTAAGCTCTTGGAAAGTGGGTGTTTCAAAAGAGCAGACTGGAAAAAATATTTTTCATGGGTTGAGCTTTTTCCTTTGGTGTCTGCACTGCCCCAGTCCCGTTCCTTCTGCATAGGCCTGCAGGAGAGGCATGCTATAAATCTAGGCCTTGAAACACGAAGAGAGGCGAACCTAAATGAGCTTGCCTTTTCTACCTAAATTGCCGAATTCCTACCACTTTCAGAAGTTTACTTTAGCAAGACTGCTCTGTGGCAATGTGCCTGCATATCTGAGTTGAAGAAATATATTCTGGGAGCAAGAGAAGAAAGATGGGAATACTCTCAAGATGAAAGAGCAGCCCTCTCCAAGTTCCTTCCCAACCTGCCTGGTGCTTCTGTGCTCCAGCCCACGTTTCTGAGTTGTACGGATCCCGTGCCCCGTGTGTGGCATGTCGCCAGCTTCGGTAGAAGCCAGGAGGGGCTTGCATGGAGCATGGTGACACCCTCTGAATTGCGCTCAGCTGTGAGGTCTGCTTCTCAGACATTTGGACCCGTGCCATGAGGAAGGGAGGAGGAAATCGGGCCAGTTTGTATTCCGTTACAGACCAGCCTTTTGGATGACAGATTTCTTTCCAATCAAAATGCCATGGATTACTCCCTGCTGTGAGCTAATAGGGTGCTAATTAGCATATTTCATTTATTTACTTAACTGGGATAGAAACCATTGGGCACATGGCCCACTTAGAATGGTTTCCTGGGGAAGCCACGAACTGCTCTAAACAGCACCTCCAGATGCCTTAGGAAAACCAGTCCACAGAAGCACACCACCAGTCGCCGCCCCCACACCTTCTCTTTTCTCTTTCCTGTCTCCTACTTCTCCAGACACACACAGAGCACAGACAAGAGATGCAATCTAAGCTGGCCCCGCTTCAGTAAGAATCCAAGATGAGAAGTGAAAGTGCACAGCAGCCATTTCCAAGAGTCCATCTCCACAGACGCCGCGTGGCAACCACGTGAACCTCCGCGCCTGCTGTGGTGCCAGTCATAATGACGCTGAGATATCCTCAGAGGCCAAGACCTTGCCTGATCTCTTCATCACGAGCTCTTTCAGAGTGAGAACCAAACTCACACGGCAGCGAAAATGGTTGCTAGGTCTCAGGGCTCCCTCTGGACTGTTACTTCGGAATTCTTAAAACGCCTGTTTGCCATAGTTTCCTCCTCACTGGGGAAAAAGCTCATTTTGTAATTCTCACACTGTGCTGAAGTACTTTTAGATTCTTTGGCATTCCATGCCTGTTAATCTCCCTAATGGCATATTTTTACTTTGTTTAGGGACAAATCATTAACAGCATAATAAAATCAAAGCAGCCAAAACCCACTAATAGAAGAGGAATGGATCCCAGTCTCAAACTGCTTCCTATGATACGGAGGCCCATTGTACTGATCAGCGAGACCAGATTATTGAAAATCAGCCAGCCTGTGCTTTATAACGAACCCTGCTTGAGTGGGCAAATAGGCTCAAAACAAGGCAAACAGTCATGGAGATTGAGAAGATATAAATATGATCAAACAAAGGCCTTGTGTTTCTGTACATCATTTCCAGAGGACTCAGTGCATAGTGACAAGATCCTCCCAATTGTCCACACTCCAAGCCCTTAGAATTAGCATGAAGAATTCCTCTTCGCCCAGTCAGTGAGTGAGAGCCGTGCACTCCCTTATCCTTCTCCACCAAGCCTTCTCCTTGTTTTCTTGACATCATCTCTTAGGATAATTCACTCAGACACTTGCCATTTAAAATGTGCTTCATAACTTAGAGAAGGTGGCCCCATGTCTATACAGGGTGGTTCACAACAGCTAAGTTGTGAAAGTGGTGTGTACATCCATCCATGCATCAGGTGATTAAGAAAACACAGAATTTATATACAATGATATAATTCTCTGACATAAAGAAGGATAACCTTGAGTCATTTGTAGGAAAAGGGATGCACTTTGAGACCATAATGTTAAGTGAAATAAATCAGATGTATAGATTTAAATATCACGTGTTGCTCTTACATGGGAAGTTCAAAAGATAAAGCGTAGCAAAAAGATAAATCGTAGGAAATAGAACTTTTGCAAATGGGAAGGGAATCAAAAGATGGCAGGAAAGCAAAGGAGGGGAGGGGAAAGGAACAAAAAAAAGTTAGAGTGTGTTGTGTACTTGTGCCAACTTCTTATGAGGTTTGTGATCATTACATACTACTAACTTGTACTTGTAGAAAATCAAAAGAAAAGAAACGACTTCCACCAGAATCACATTTCAATGGTGCAGCATGGGTCCCAAATAGTGTTTGCTCATGCAACGTATTCAACCTGCTGAACAAGCTCCATCCGTCCTATGGGAGAGAATTACAATAGCAGTCAAGTCAGCAGATAAAGGGGCTGCATTCGAATCCAAGTGGGAATTTCAGGGGTCATGAGGGATCACAGGTATTTTTGATATGTTTCAATCATTAGCAAGGATTTTGAAAGATTATCAGGGCTATGTTTTTCCTAGCTGGTGATCACCTATCTCAGTTTTCAAAAAAAAATTTGAATGCTTCTTTCCAACTACAAAAGACCCCTACACCAGGGAGGAATAGATTTGTGATCCACTTAGGAGTCAGCCAGGTGAATTGATTTTGTCTGTGTTAGAAAAAGATCTACCTACTGCTTGAGGTAGCAAATGAATGCGGCCTTACAGTTATGTTTGAGACGACTTCAAATCTCCATATATTTGAGATTAAAGTCAACGTCAGATATCTTGAGATTAACACAAAAAGCCTGAAAAGCCTGCTTTCAGCTTGTCTTTGCGAAGCAGGGCCTTCTGCAGAGACAGCAACTCAAACAAGATTACAGAGCAGATTGCACACAGGCCATACACTCGGGGTATCTCTCACCATTCCCATAGGAAACTATCTAGTTGTGAAAACCAAGCTCAGTTCCTCAGTATGGTCTGTTGTATAGTTATTTTACTTTATGCTACAATGTAATAATAATACAAACGAAGTGCAAAATAAGTGTAATGTGTTTGAATCATCCTGAACCTTCCCACCCTGTACGGCAGCCAGTCTGTGAAAAAACTGCCTTTAAGAAACTGGTTCTTGGTACTGAAATGGGTTGGAACTGTGAGAGGTTCTGTTTCACTAATTTAGAAAACTGTCCTGAGTGAGCTTCCTACCCCAGGGTAAATCAGAAAAGTCAAGCTTGTGTCTCAGGGAGCCCCTGAAGGCTCTGTGGGCACAGTGTCACTTGTGCAGCCCTGAACACTGCTGCCTGAGGTTCATAGGCTTCCGTCACTTATTTCGCCTCCAACATTCTCTCTATGTCTTTCTTTCGATCTCACTGTGCCACTCTGCTGTTGAAACTTTTCCCGTAGTGCTACATAGGTTCTGGACTAAAGCAGTGACAGCTACGGTAGCTGGCCTCTACAGAACGTAGCATCTGTGTTGAGGCTTCTATGCTCTCTGAGGTTGGAAAGCTTTTCTTACCAATTCTAGGTTGCCCCAGCTCCTTCTGGTAATCTCAGTTATTTCACATGGAAGCTTACTGGACCACAGTCTGTCATTCTTCACTTTAACCTCCCAGTGATCTTGAAAGTCAAATACACTTCAGTCTTGTGGCATCTTTTGGAATTTAACCAGTCCTTTGTGGGTGTTTATGTATACCGACCTGGGATATTATTTATTGTTGGAAATATTATGGGAACCATCAATACTCTAATAATATAAGCTGCTTCTCCTAAGAATTCATCTTAATTGCTGAGCTCTCCCAAAACATCAGTGAATATTATTTGTGAGAGAATTATAGGAAGAAGGGAAAAGAAAATTTCTGATCAATTGATTGATTCTTTCCCTAGAAGCCACATTGCTTTGAGCTCTGACCTCAAAGTGATGGAAAGAATTTATGATTCACTCAAAATTATTATTATTTGCATACTCGAAACAATTGCAGATGTCCTTGACTTACAAGGGTTCAACTTATGATTTAGGGTCTTTATCATTTATGGTGGTAAAAGAAAAGAAGCAGTACACATGTCTAGCATGGAGATGCAGACCTGTAAACCCAGTGCCCTAGACAGCTAGGGCAGGAGGATTATAAGCTCAATCTCAGCCCAGGCAATTTAGCCACTTAGTGAGATCCTGTCTCAAAATCAAAAGTAAAACAGGGATTGGGAATATAGCTCAGTGCAAAGGCCCTGGCTTTAATTTCTAGTGCTAAAAAAGCAATATACCTGAGTAGAAACTGTCCTTAAAATTTTGAGTTTGGGTCTTTTCCTAGCCCTAATGATATGTGACACAATTTGTGTCATTCTGGGCTGTGGAGAATTTGTAGCTCCTATTCAGACAGAGAATTATGAGGGAAGTCAACTGATATTTGAAAGTGTATTATATTACTAAACTATTATGCTCACTAGGTTGGGTATAGATTGGTGCATTATATGTGTTTTTTTACATGATATTTTCAACTTATGATGGGTTCATTAGGATGTAACATGATTGCAATGTAACGTTGCTGTATGTTGCATATATCTGTATTCATGTATCATTTGTTGTTCCTGTCTTAAATTGTAAATGCATCCATACCTGACATTTATTCTGGTTCCTTGAACACTTGCTTGCTTTCTAACAGAAAAATAGCTATGGATCTTCTGAACTGATAGGCAGTGGCCTGGTCCAAACCCCAAATTAGAAAAATATTTTCTAAAAGAAAACACTTTTCTGTGCAGCCCCGCCCCCTGGGTGCACTGAGATAGCGTTTGAGACTGGGCATGGTGGCATAAGCCTATAATCCCAGACCTTGGAAGGCTGAAAAACAGGAAGGATCACTACAAATCTGAATCTGTGTACTGAGTCCCTGTACTAAATACATTAAAAAAAAAAAAAGAATTAAAAAAATAAATAAAAACACTTTTGCAAATGGACATCAGTGTTTATGGTGTTTAGGGCTATCCCTAGTGACTAAGTTAAAAATTAAATTGAGCTACATTTTCAGTGTTTGGGAATGCATTGAATACCAGTTGGGACTCTTCTGTGTAGAAATAAGATCGAATATTGCCAGGGCAAGGAAGGGGCAAAATAGTGTTATTGTTAAGAATACTATGCTAACTCACAGATACAAGCAGGCTGGGAGTTTCCTTATTACCTCATAATAGGACTTGATATAAAGTAATGTGAAGGAGCAAATCAAATTTCTAGGTCTAGCTCTCCAGGCTAAAGTCTTCCTAGTGAGCCAAGTATTCAAGCTGTTTATGAAACCTCCACTAACCTAGAACTAATTTCCATGAGTACTTCACTCTGTTCATAAGAAGAATATAAGAGGGATCTTTAGAGAGAAAAAAAAGACTCTGTTTGGAAGAAAAGAAAAACACTGGCCAAAGTTTAATTAAATCTGACTTCTTCGAGGCCCTGTGGTCCATGTGGAGAGGCAGACTTAAAGGAGAGCTAGACATTCTTGAAACCTCCGATTCAGATGTTTCTGTTAAATGAAGATCCATTCCGTAGCTCACCCAAAGGTTTCCTAGAGGTCATTGTGAGCACATGCTATTTTCTTATAGTATGTAATATAAAAGGATCACATGGTTGTAGGCTGTATTTATTGTGAAAGGAAGGTCATAGATTGGAAAATGCAGTGAGTTAAATAAACGGAGAATGTGGCACAGGTTTTTTTTCTTGCAGGGAGTTATGAATGGAGTCGCTCTTAAGGGTCTAACTGATGGAATTAGTTTGGGGAAAGTGAGCGCTACACAGGTGAATCAAAGCCTGTAGAATTTTAAACAGAGAAGGACATAAGGCTCAGATTCTATATTACTTGTATCATCATTTTCACAATATGGGACCAACTCTTCAGATTTATTGCTGAATAAACTTACTCAGGCACTCGCATTACTATAGGGAGAGAAGAGGAGTCAACAGGAAAGCCAGACAAAGCTAACAAAAGACAGCTGAGCTCAAAGTAAAGCCTGGATTTTCCAGAATATGGGTCACAGTACTCTCTCTAATAAGGCCTGGCAGTAAAGAGAAATACTGGCAGCAGGTGACAGAGCACCACTTGTTGGCCACACCCACCTGAATGAGAATACTTACGCTACTGATGCTTTGATAAAAGACAAAAGAACTTAACATAGGAGAGAGAGCTGGTTATATGGCCCAGGATTTGGTCTTTACTGCTATTGTAACTTCTGAATTCATGGCCATTTATCACTGATGCAGGAACAGTTGGCTAACTTTCTCGAACATCATAATTTTCATTTGTGACTCATGGCTTCAGTGTGGCAGAAACTGGAGTCAGAAGCTATGTGTTAGGGTGGGGACACTTCTCCGAGGAGCTCATCTGTGATGGACAGTGGCCTCCCTCATGAAGGAAGGGAGCAGCTAATTGACTCAGAAGCCCACTGCATCCTTAGGCATCAGTGGTAGATCATGGTGGGGTCCAATTTTGTTGTTTGATCAGTAGAGTAGGAATATGGGTAGGGGCCCACACAGGTTCATGCTTTGAATGTTTTATCCCCAAGGTGGTATTTCTGAGAAGTGCTGCAGAACTTTAGGAAGTAAAGCTTACTAAGAGGTTCATAAGTCATCCAGGGAGTGGCTCATGGCTTTAAAAGGAATTGGTAGAGCCTGATGTGTTCCTGTCTCCCTCTGCCTCCTGATTCATGATTGAGGCCATTTGCTCAGTCGTGTGCAGGGAACCACGATGTGCTTTCTTGTAAAAGGCCCAAAGCAATGGGACCCTCAGTCATAGACCCCACTGCAAACTCTACTTCCCTGCACCATGAAAAGGTTTGTGCTTGCCCTGCCGGCCCCACCCCCAGGGCACACTAAGATGGCAATTGAGACTGGACATGGTGGCACACGCCTGTAATCTCAGCTCTTAGGAGGCTGTAAACAGGTGGATCACTATGAGTCCGATTTAGTAGTGTGACCCTGCACACCCTGTAGACCCTTCCCTAAAATACATATGCAAAAAGAAGAAGAAGAAAAGGCTAGTGCCGGGGCACATGCACAGAGACACACTCAACACTTACTGCACACCTGGAGCTCAGTATGAGAA
>PVKN010032004.1:0-12356 GCA_004027915.1 Capromys pilorides
TTTTTTTTTTTTTTTCTTTTTTTTGGTCTTTTTGAGACAGGGTCTCGCTATCCAGTTCAGGCTGGCCCTGAGCACACTTTTGTAGCCCAGGCTGGTCTCGAACTCACACAGATCCTCCTGCCTCAGCCTCCCAAGTGCTGGGATTACAGGGGTGCGCCACCATGCCCAGCTAGTCTGTCATTTGTGGTGTCCTAAAAATTTATCCCAAGTGGCAACCCTGCAGTCTGAGTGGCCCTTGCTCCTACTGGCTGGCAAAGCCCTCAAGGCCTCAGAGGTGAGCACACTCCTTCTCCCCGTTCTTTAGGGCTTGTGTGTGCCCAACACACAACGGCCACACTGACACTAGCTGCGCACAGGCAGGGCCAGCTCATTGTCCTAAGTCCGCTCACCTCACCCCAGGAGACTGCTGAGCCCTGACTGTGCTGGGTGCAAGTGCAGCACCAGCAGCCCTCTGCTCCCTCTGCCTTCTGGAAACCTCCCGGCAGGGCCGAGGCCAAGCGGGCAGGGGCAGCACAGCGCTGCAGGCTTCTGTCAGGCTGCGGCAGCCTTGGCCAGGGCAGTGGCCAGACTTGACACCAGTCAGAGGTTAGCGAGTGCTGTGTAATCAATGCCAGAACTTAAAACCCATTCGGGAAACAAAATACTTATGTTTCTATTTATTCTTTTTTTTTTTTGTTATTGTGTTGTTTTGATGGTACCAGGGATCAAACTCAGGACCTTGTGCTTGCCAGGCAAGCACTTATTTTACTGAGCTATCTCCCCGGTCTCATATTTATTCTTTCTTATTACTTATTTGGTACAGGGTCTTGTTAAGCAGTTCAGACTTGTAGTGATCCTCCTGTCTCAGCTTCCCCAGCACTGGGACTTCAGGTGTGTGCCACCATGCTGTGTTTCAGGGACAGCACTGGATGCCCGGGGCTCTGGGGCCAATACTGCATGGGGCACCAGAGATCGAACTTGGGTCCTTGTGCTTGCCAGGCAGGGGCTTAGACTGACAAGCTATCTCCCCAGCCCAACAAAACACTTTAAGAATATAAAAAGATTACTGAAGATTCTACTTAGAAAGAGATTTGATCAATCCCTGATTCTGAAAAAAAAAAAAAAGAGAGCGATTTGGGGGCTGGGAAGATAGCTCTGTGGCACAAGTGCAAGGTTGTGAGTTTGAACTCTGGTCCCAACAAAAAAAAAAAAAAAAGGAAGTTTGCTCAATTTTGTTTTCCTTAGGAAAAAAATCTCCAGATGCAGTAGAAAATCTTCAGATGTAGTAGCACAGGCCAGTATAATCTCAGTGCAAGGCCTGGCACAGTATACTAGTAATCCAAGCACTCTGGAGGCTGAGTTTATTAATTTATTTAAATTAATTATTATTATTATTTTTTTTGGTGGGACCAGGGTTCAAACTCACAACTTTGCACTTGCCAGGCAGGCACTTATGCCACGGAGCTATCTCCCCGGCCCCTGGAGGCTGAATTTAGAGGATCACCTAGGGTTTGAGGCCAGCCTGGGCTCCATGGTGAGTTTAAGGCCAGCTTGAATTACAAAGTAAGACCATGTCAAAGAAACATCTCAGAGCTCAAGAAGCTGAAGTAGGGGCCAGTGAGATAGCTCAGCGGTCTAAAGGGCCTGCTTAGGCAAGCTTAGGCAACTGCAGGGACTGTGGTCTGAGCTACAGCACCACATGTTGTGCCAGCCCCACCCCCAGGGCAGGCTGAGCCAGCCATAACATAAAGAAAGAAAGAAAGAAAGAAAGAAAGAAAGAAAGAAAGAAAGAGAGAGAGAGAGAGAGAGAGAGAGAAAGTTAGTTTAAGGAGCTGAAGCAGGAGGATCTCAAATTCAACACTATCCTGAGTGAGTTCAAAGCCAGCCTATATAGGGTCACTTTGTCTCAAGAAAGAGGAGCTGGGGAGATAGCTCCGTGGCACAAGTGCCTGCCTGGCAAGTGCAAGCTCATGAGTTTGAACCCTGGTCCCACCAAAAAACAAAACAGAGAGGGAGAGGGAGAGAGAAATTTCCACCTCACCTGTTCAGTTCATTTTCTGTTGCTATAACAACAATAATGACAAAATTGGAGATGAGGTAATTTCTAAAGAATAGTTATATTCAGCTCTCAGCTCTGGGGACTGGAACTCCAGGAGCACATGTGGCTGCAGCTCAGCACCTGGGAACAGCCCTGTGGCCACACGCTGTCCTAGCACCATTGACCTTAATTTGGGAAGGCAGCTAATGCTCACCACTATACCACCAAAGCCAACTAACATATTAATTTGGGGATCTGGGGGCCAACACTGAAGCTTTGGGGGACACATTCAAACCAAGCCATCTTCTTTTCTTTTTATTTTGAGACAGGGTCTCACTATGTAGTGGAGGCCTGACTTGAACTCATTATATAGCTCAACAGCCCCTGAACTCTCAGGGATCCTCCTGCCTCAGCCTCTTGAGTATGAATGTTGGGATCGTAGGAGTGAGCCACTACACCCAGCTCAAACCAAGCCACCTGCTTTTGAAATTAAACAGAAGCAGCTTGGTGGAGCAAGTGTGTGCAATCCTGGTACTCTGAGAGGGAGGCTGGGGCAGGAGGATCCTGAATTCCAGCTCAGCCTGGATTGATTTCAGTCACTGAGGCTGTTTCCACACCAGCAAAGGCTGGGGGCTCGGGCAGTGAGGCAGACAGGGGTGGGAGTAGGAGGTGAATTAAAGAGCTCAGGGCCTAGGCAAAAACTTTCGGCCTGCTCAAACATCTGTCTGGGATTCTCTCTGTTCCTTTTTTTTTTTTTTTTTCTGGCAGTGGGAGTCGAACCTAGGACCTTGTAATTGCCAGGCACGTGCTTATGCCACTGAGCTATAGCCCCAGCCCTCTGTTGTTTCTTAATCCTATGTACTTTTCCCCTTCAGGTTCTGGCCGTCTACTCTCTCCCACATTGGGAAAGAAGGCAGTCATTGACATGTTAGTATAAAAGATACTTCTCACATGATTCTTTTTTTTTTTTGACTTTGGGAACCTTAACTTTTCTATCACTCAACATTCAGTCCTGAGCTACTTCTGCCAGGCAGTAGGATTCAAAACTGAAAAAAAAAGACACTGAAAAAAGACCACACCCATCCTTGGGCAGGCACTGCATTAAGTTTTAGCCACATGGTGGAGACAGGAGAAATAACATTGAACACTCAGGGCTGACAGTGGAAAGCCTGGGTGACACCTGAGAAATCAAAGCCTCAGGTACATAGGTTGCCATGGTTACCTAGGTCTCTTGGAACAGTTACTTTGGAAAATCTGAACTTCAGGTTCAAATTCACAGTGCTGCTCAGAGTGAGAGTAGAACTGAAACAACGCAGTCTACTAGCAGAAGGACCAGGGGCAGTGATCACAACCTCCTCGTTTGACTGCGATCCCATCACTCGGGAAGGTGAGGCAGGAGGATCACGGAGAGTTTGAGGCCAGCTTGGGCTACATGGTGGCAGCCTGGCTCACAAAAAAAAAGAAAAAAAAAATCAAAACCACAACTACTGAGAGCTTACTTCAAGTTCTTCTCTGGCAGAATCCATCCCTACAACTGTCCCCCAGGGCCCCCACTTTACAGATGGACTGGAATCCTCCCATCTACCCACACTGTCCACGTGGTGTTAATAACCACAGCTCTAGGTGAGCCAAGTTCTAAGTTCAAACCAGGGCGGCAAAGACAGCAGTATGCTGAGATACTAACTTCCTGGACAGAACCCTGTCCCCCATCTTTGGAGCCTCAAGTAACTGTCCTCTTTGCGCTCGCCCTCCATCCCCCAGCTCCTCCCTGGCAAGCACAAGTAGTTAGTTGCAAGTTCCTCAGTTCTATCGCGGTACGACAAACAACAACAACAACCACCACCAGCAAGCATGAAGAGTGCTCAGGGAAACAAAGAGAAAAACCACAGGGAGTGATGGTCCTGAAGCCCTCGGAACGGCCTATTAGGGCTCTTTTTTTTTTTTTTGAGACAGGGTTTTGCTAGTAGCCCAGGAGTCCTCTGCCTCACCCTGGAATGCCTGGAGTACAGGTTTGTGCCACCATGTCCAGATTCCACCTGTAATCTTTGTGAGCCTCAGTTTCCTGTTACATAAGAGGGAGATACCAGAACTAGAAGATCAGGGCGACTCACCCGTGAGCTCTAATTAACCAGGTAGGGGCTGCCTAAGTATAGAAAGCGGGCCAGGCACCTCCTGGAAAAAACAAAGCCACTGCAAGGTCCTGAGGAGAGACTGGGGAGGCAGAAGGCTGAGTTCCTCTTACACCAATTATTTAGCCAGGAGAGAAGGGAAGGAGGGAGCCCATTCAATCCGGGAAACTCCTGAGGGGGAAGGGTTGTACGGGGGGCCTCGGAGGAGGCTGAGGCAGGAAGCCTAATAGTTCGGGGCCAGCCGGAGCTGCTTAGCTAGACCCTGTCTCAAAAAAGTAAAACAAGAAAGGAAGCCTCGTTCCCTCTGGAGGTGGCAGAGGCTGTAAGTACCCCTGAAAACTGGTAAACTGCAACGCACTTCACTCCATGTCACGGACTGGCAGTGCCTGAGCCGAGCGTTGGCGTCGGTGCTGGCGGATGGTGGACACCGTGGATGTGCCCGGCGCGGTGATTATGGACCAGGTGAAGTCACTGGGGGAGCCAGGCCAGCTTCAGGCGCGGGGTGCAGGTGTCAAATTACCGCCCAGAGCAGGCCAGCGCCGCGCGCGCCGCGCTTCCCCGACAGCAGGTGCGCACGCACAGCCCCGAGCCGCGTCTCCGGAACCTCGCCCGCTCCGGACGCAGTGCCGACTTTCCAGGTGCGCCCCCCTCGAGTCGCCGCAGGGGTCGTGAAGCCGCTATGTTGGAATAGGGGACGCGCAAGGGGAGCCTTCCGGAACGCGGATGTCACCCGCCCGGGGCGCACAACCCCGGGGTCCCCAGACGCACCCCGCGCGCGGGCGAGCGGGGAGGGGAGCGGCTTCCAAGTCGTCGGCGCCCCCAGGCAGGTGGCGCGGCGAACGAGGTGTAGACGCCCTTCTGTCCGTTCGCGGCGCGCGGCCCCTTTAAGCAAGTTAGCCCGGCGACTCCATCAAAGTTTAAAAACTAGTCGCGGCGCCGCGGCCCAGGGAAGTGGGGCGTCGCGGCTCCGGCCGGCGAGCGCGGGGGGCGGCGGGGATTGGCTGCGCAGCCCCGGGGCGCGGGCGGGCTGGAGGGAGGGGCCCAGCTGCGCCCGATTCCGGCGCTCGCCCCGCCCCGCCCTTCGCCGCCGCGGGCGCCCCGGCCGGGCGCGGTGAAAAGGCGGCCCGGGTCCGCGCCCTCCGCACGCGCCGTGCTCCATGTGAGCCGCCCGCACCCCGCACCCCGCACCATGAGCGGCCTGAAGCCGGACGACGAACCCCGCGCGGGCACCGGCGGCCGCGGCGCGGAGGACGAGGTGGGTCCAGCGGTGGGGAGGCGCGAGGCGTGGCGCGGACCCCGCTAGGGCGCGGACCCCGCTAGGGCTCGGACCCCGCTAGGGCTCGGACCCCGGGACCCCGGTGCGGCGGAGTCGCGCGGACCGGGCGGCCGCCCCGCTCTTCCCTTGCCCCGACCCCTCTGCGGACCCCGGAGGCGCGGCCGGCGCCCGCCACCTGGTCCCTCTCGGGCAAGGTCGAGGGCGCGCGCGGGCCCAGGCCCCGGGTGCCGTCGGGTTAATGAGACTGAGAGGAGGCGGCTGAAGCCACTCAAGCTGCCGGGTCTCCTCTTGGGAGCCAGGTCGGGACCCCGAAGATGGCTGGGGAGCGGGAGCCTCGTCGGGCCGGCCGCCCATGTGCGAGAAAGGAGTGCGCCAGGGCGGCTCCTGCGATGGCGTGGATGGGGCGCTGGAGCCGCGTTTCCAACGGCATGGTCAGGACCTCGGAGGAAAGGGGACAGCCCGCTCCCCGGCCACCGAGGGCTCTGCTGTGTCACTGTTGAGCTGAGCAACCCTTCCTGCCCTTGTCCAGGAAACCAAGACCCGGTTATCCGTGTCGAGCGCCCTTCCCTTGGTTTGGAGGAGAAACCACAGGGTCTGGGAGCGGGGCGGTGTCGCCACCTCCTGTGCTGTGAGAATGGAGACCTGGCCCTGCAGAGACCCCAGCCCGGCGTTGCCCGAGTCTTAAGAGTCCAGCTCAGGGGGCTTGCTTTGCGGCAGGGTAGGGGAAAGGACGAAAACGTGTGAGATTCAGAGAGGGGGCCTGAGGTTGGGGCTCGGGTAGGGCGGGGGATTTGGGTCCTAGTGAGCGCTGTTTTTTAGGACCGCGATGACTGCAGGCCTTTGGTTTGACTGCGCCTCCATCCTGTCTCTCCTGAGAATTGGGAGAAAGGGAGTAGTGTGTTCCGGTCCCTGCTTGCCCTTCGGCGCCTGTGGGCCGCTGGGGGAGGGGAGTGCCCCCAAGAGGCCAAGTGAGCTTTGCATCTGTAAAGAAACTTCATCGTGCTGAGAGGCAGCGCTGACCCTCAGACTCACAGCTCAGGGTGGGAGAAAGCTATGTAGTCTAGCCAAAATCTTGAGGGTTGGGCTTTTTTTTTTGTACTGAGGATGGGACCTTCATGTCACGAAGCTACATACCTACTTACTTAGCTTTAACCTTTAAAAAAATTTTAGCTGGGCAGGTGTGGTGGTGCACACCTGTAATCCCAGCACTTGGGAGGCTGAGGCACTTGATCGGTGTGAGTTTAAGACCAGCCTGGGCTACAAAAGTAAGCTCAAGGCCAGCCTGAACTGCATAACCAGACCCTCTCTCAAAAAGACAAATGATCTTTAGAATATTTATTTGCAGTACTTGGGATTGAACCCAGGGCTTTCACACATCCCTGGTCCATTTTTAATTGGGGGGGGGGCACTGAGCTTAGATTTTTCAGGCTGGCCTCAAAACTTGGGATCTCCTGTCTCAGCCTCTCAAGTAGCAGGGGTGGTAATGCACCGTGAAGTCTGGGTCTTATTTTTCTAGTTGCCTTTCTAGGAGAGAGAACAGGACTTTAGAAAGTAGAGTCTCTAGGGGTTGGGGAGATAGCTCGGTGGCACAAGTGCCTACTGGGCAAGGTCGTGAGTTTGAACCCCAGTCCTGCAAAAGAAAAAAGAAAAGAAAGAGTCCCTGCTGTTCTTGGGAGGGGAGGCAGGGTCCAGAATGGGCTTTGTGGTGGTGGTTGAAAGGATTGGCATAGAGCATCTATGCATGTTGATCAGACCTAGAATGAAGACCTCAGATCTGGGGGCTAGAGTCTGGTCTGGCAAGAGTGAGGGTGGGTCCCCTCTTCTCCTTAGCCTTGAAGTGCTACAGGAGTTTTCTGGGGGCTCCACCTTGTTTTAGGGGGTTGGTCTGCAACAGGTCTCCTTCTTGGTTTAGGAGACCCCGTAGGCCTTTGGTTCTGGAGCGGGTAAGAGAACATGACAGCTCTGGTGGTGTGCACTGGCTGGTCCTTCCTGAGACCTGAGGATGCCCTGGATAGAGCAAGTCTAGGAAGCCAGGGACCCTAGTGCCACTGCCCGATTTGGTCATAAAGGCTCTGGGTGACTAGGGTCAGTGGGGAAGGTTGTCTAAAAAGTCCCTGTGCATCCTCAGCCTTGGCTTTTGCCATCATCCGTGTGCTAAGCAGCAGGTTCCTTTTTGGCACCATAGGTAAAGGACACAGGTGAAAAGGTTGCAGTCTAGGAGGGACCTGCCTGCACACTGTGGTGCTTTTTCTGGGATAAGCATAGTTGAAAATAAAGGGAAGTGAGCACCTGGTACGTGGGTACCCCTGAGATGTTGGGGAGGAGAGTGTGGGGGACAGGGCCCTTGCAAGGGGGAAATATGGCTTGGGGAAGCATGGATCACAAGGGAAGGTTCCCCAGGGGCATTTTTCTGCCCTTTGGAGAAGAGATGTATTAGGAGCTTTGATACTCTTTGGAAGCTCCAGGCAGCAAGGAAGGATCTAAGGGAGGAGCTGAGTGTGTCCCTTTTTTGGAGGCTGTGCCACCACCTGGTTAGGCCTAGACCTGCTGTGCCCTGGCCCCCAGGCGTAGGGTATCCTTTCACTCTCCTTTTTTTTCTGGCGGAACTGGGGTTTGAACTCACGACCTTGTAGTTGCCAGGCAGGTACTTGTGCCATGGAGCTATCTCCCCAGCCCCTCCTTTTCCTCTCCTGGAAGCATCTCAGAAGAGAGAAAAGCCTTGCTAGTGTGTGTGTGTGTGTGTGTGTGTGCGCGCACTTGTGTGCGGGCGCTATCGCCCCGACCCTAGCCTTTTTATTCTTACAATGGAGATGTTGCTTTAATAAAATACACAGTAACCCTCCATTGCAGTATCTTTTATCTGCTACTGCTGGGGAGTGAACCCAGGACCTTGTGCAGGCTGGCAAGTACTGTGGTGCTAAGCTCCATCTGCAGTCCCCTCCCAATTTGCTTTTCATATTTTTTTTTTAATAATTTATTGGATGTTTATTTTATTTATTTTCTTTAAACCTCATTTATTTATTTGTGTTCTGGCTGGCTCAGCCTGCCCTGGGGGTGGGGCTGGCGTAGCATGTGGTGCCAGGGATCGAACCGCAGTCCCTGTGGCTGCCTAAGCAGGCGCTTTAGACCACTGAGCCATCTTGCTGGCCCTGCTTTTCATATTTTGAGAAAGGGATCTGGTTACATTGCTCAGGCCAGCCTTGAACTTGGGATTCATGCCTGGCCTAAGTTATAGTGCTTTAAAAACAAGCAGACAAACAAACAAACAGTTTATTAGCTAGGTGTGGTAAAGTCCAGTAATCTCAGCATTCTGGGTAAGCACCTTAAAACTTGGTGAGACTCTTGTCTCACAATTTTTTTTTTTAAATTTTATTTATTTATTTATTTGTTTGCTTGTTGTGTTTGTTTGTTTCTTTATTTGTTCATTTTGTGGCTGGCTCAGCCTGCCCTGGTGGTGGCGCTGGCGCAGCATGTGGTGCCGGGGATCGAACTGCAGTCCCGAAGTTGCCTGAGCCCTCCTAAGCAGGCGCTTTAGACCACTGAACCATCTCGCCGGCCCCTGTCTCACAATTTTTAAAAGGCCTTGGAATGTGACAGGGTGAAGGCCTGGAATCAATCCTCAGTAGTAACAAAACTAATACAAACTAAAATTAAACAATAACAAGAATAAAATAAACACTACTTTAGTTAGGATTGAAGTATGGGTCAGTACTAGTTACCTAGCAACCACAAGGCCCAGGGTTCAAACAGCCACACACACACAAAAATCAAACTATTGAGATAGCTCCGTGGCACAAATGGTTGCCTGGCAAGTGCAAGGTTGTGAGTGCGAACTCCGGTCCCACAAAAAAAAAACTATTGAAGTGTGACACCTTTGAAGATCTGGCTCTCCCCTCTCCTCCCCTCCCCTTCCTGTCTCCTTGCTTTCTTTCTTTTTTTTTTTGTGGGACCAGGGTTCCAACTCAGACCTTACACTTGCCAGGCAGGCACTTGTGCCACACCTATCTCCCCAGCCCCCTACAGTAGTTTTTAGACAGTCTCATTGCAGAGTTTAGGCTGCCCTTGGGTTTAGGATATTCCTGCCTCAGCCTCTCATGCAGGGTGGGGAGTGGTGGTATAAATTTTAAGAGGTACAGAAGTTTCCTGCCAGCCGAGAGCTAAGTTAGGGACCTTTGCAGGAGTGAATGGCAGCTAAGGGGACTGTGGGTTGCCCCAGGTAACCACCATGCCCTGCACTTGGAAGGCTGATTCCGCAGGGCTGCTGCTTGTCCCTGAGGGACCTCAGGAATACGAGGGCCAGCCCCTGCTGTGGGTGGGCAGCAGGGTAGTCAGGTGAGCCTGGGGGTGTGCTGAGCACGCCTCCCCTGCCCTCTGATGTTGGTGGAGGACTGCGCCCACCTTGCTGCTGTGTCCACTCTCCCCAGCTTGTGGCTTGGTGGCCTCACACAGAGGCCGAGAGCGCTGTGCATGGTGGGCATTGCCCTGAACGCCAGCTGCCTCACAGCAACACCATGGAGCGCACACGTTATTGTTACCCTTGTGTCCAGTGGGGAAATGATGCCAGGGAGCTGAGGTAACCTGGAAGGAGCCCTGGAGGTGAGCAGCCCAGAGTTCACACTGAGCCGTGCCTGCTCCACTCCCTCCCGCCTCCCTCCCCTCCCCTCCCTTCCCCTCCTTCCTTCCCTCTCTTCCTCCCTCCCTTACATCAGGGTTAGGGGAGCCAGTGGGGGGCAGCAGAAAAGGCATCCGCCTTTGGCAGCCTGAGTCTTTGATGGCTGACCAGGGTGCCACCTGGGCATCCACAGCCTGACTCTGGTCACCTCCTTGAGGCTGGTGGCATCCTGAAAGGCGCGCTCTCCTTATCATAAGGTCTGTCGGACAGTCCGACATGGGTGTAATCCACAGACTGAGTTGGTTCTGAGTTCTTTGTGGGTGACATCTGGCCTTGTTGCCTCTATCTGGAGTTGACAGCTGGCTGCACTGTGCCTCATAGGGTGAGAATCAGGACCTCATGAATTTCAAGCAAGCCCTGTACCCTTGAGCTGCCAGCCCTTTCTGTTTTGAGAGGCTCACTACAAAGTTGCCCTTGGGTGTGTGATCCTCCTACCTCAGCTTCCTGAATGGGCGAGATTACCCGTGAGTACTGCTGTGCCCAGCTGTTTGGGCATCTTAAGAAGTGGTGCTTCTTTAGACGGGTGTGATGGCGCACACTTGTAATCCCAGCACTTGGGAGGCTGAGGCAGGAGGATCGGTGCGAGTTCAAGACCAGCCTGGGCTACAAAAGTGAGCTCAAGGCCAGCCTGAACTGCATAGCGAGACCCTGTCACAAAAAGACAAAAAAAAAAGTGGTGCCTCTTTTATTAGACCTTGTCACAAAATACAAAACTGAAAAATGGCTGGCACAAGTTTGTAATCTCAGCACTGTGGGAGGCTGAGGCAGGAGGATCCACATTCAAGCCACGCCTGAGCAACTTAGAGCCTGTCTCATTAAAAAAATTATCAAATGGGCTGGGAGTATAGTTGCTGCAGAGCCAGGGTTCAGTTCCCAGGGAGGAAGGAGGAAGGGACGGGAAGGAGGGTGCTTTTTCCCAAAGGACTGACCTGCTGCATGTCGCCTGTCACCCTGGAGACCCTGCTCTTGGGTCTTGGTCTCCTTCCCAAGGGGCTGTGGGCACCTGTGGGCTTTGGTTCTCTACGTGAGGCACAGGTCCTGCACTGGATGGGTTTTGACTTTGTGTGTTTCCAGGACACAAAGCCATGTGTTTGGGACAAGGGTGGCTAGGAGGGCAGAGAGCCAGCTTTGGAATACCATTCAGCTGGGCCTGGTGGCGAGTGCCTGTGATGTCAGTGCCCTGGGAAGCTGAGGCTGGAGGATTGCAAGTTTGAGTTTCACCTGGGCAATGTGGTAGGCCACTGCCTCAAAATTAAAAGGGTCAGGGATGGAGCTTCATGCCAGGGCCTTGGGTTCAGTCCACAGTACTGAAAAAAAAAATCTCTTGTGGTGTTGGTGCTGCTGTTTCTCCACGGTGAGGCTAGGGAGCCCTGCAGGACCTGGGCTTGGGGGTGCTGAGAGGAGGGAGACCAAGGCCGCAGGAGGTGTGCAGGGTGCTGGTGCCACCAGGCTGCCCTTGCCTGCACTCCGTTGGGCCCGGGTAGCAGCTGCACCATGGTGGCTCCTCTCCTCCTCTGGCACAGCCATGGGAAGGTGGGGCAGAGCCTGTGCCCTGGGTGTGCTCCGGGGGCCACACTCGGGTGATGGAGTGGCTTCTGTGTGGAGGTCTCCTGCTCTTCACCTCTCTATGTGTGCCTGTGTCTCGAGGATCAGGGTTCCCCAGAGACAGGAGACTAGGGCCTGGCAGTCAGCTGGGGAATCTGCAGTGCCCTGGAGTGTTTGGAGGAGGAGTGTCTGGGGTACTGGGCCCCTCCCAGCCCCCTGCTCTCCTTCCCCTTGGGCCTTGGTGCTTTCATTGGGAACTGGATGAGGAAGAGAGGAAAGGACCCAGAACTTTTCTTTTGGTACCCAGGTTGAACTCAGGGCTTTCAGACAGAGCTGCATCCCCAGCTTCTGTTTCCTTTATTTCTGGAAACAGGATCTTGGTCAATTATCCAGGCTGGGTGGGCTCAAACTTGAGATCCTCCTGCCTCAGCCTCCCAGAGGGTTGAGATCACAGATGTGCACATCCATCCTTTCTGGCTCTCAGACCGTTGTTGAGAACCTTTTGGCTGTGCACCCTCTTTTTTTTTTTTTTTTAAATTTTATTTATTTATTTATTTGTTTGCTTGTTGTGTTTGTTTGTTTCTTTATTTATTCATTTTGTGGCTGGCTCAGCCTGCCCTGGTGGTGGCGCTGGCGCAGCATGTGGTGCCGGGGATCGAACTGCAGTCCCCACAGTTGCCTGAGCCCTCCAAGCAGGCGCTTTAGACCACTGAACCA
>PVKN010032005.1:0-12356 GCA_004027915.1 Capromys pilorides
CATATTTCAGAGTTTAAAAAGTAAAAACAGGTATTTGAATAATTCTGGAAGCTGATAATATATGCAGCTGATAATATACACGTATTATTTTTAAGATCACTTTCTCCATGCATAATTTTAAAAATTGAGGTCAGCCTCACATGCAATTAACTATCTTAACATGAACAACTCAGAAGCATTCTCCCGAAAGAAATGTCTATCAATTAAGCAGTTGCACTCTTCTCACTTGGTCACTACTGATTTGTGTTGTGTATGTGTTGATTTTTTTTTTTTCTGTGTTTTCCCTGTGAGTGGAAGGAAACCATACATGTTATGGTTCAATCTAAAATATTTCAGAAGTGTGGCAAGGTCTGGTTAGAAGGGCAGAATACTGAGGACATGACTAACTGTCTCTTTCCCTCCCCCTCCTTGTCTCCCTCTCTCCCTCCCTACCTCCCTCGCTAAAATAAGAACAGCTTTACTCTGCCATCCCCTGCTACCATGCTGTTTCTGTCTCATAGCCAGCTGACATATACCTAAACACTAAAACCATTTCCCACAATATTCTCATGTCTTAGGTTGTAGGTATTGGTTATTTTGTCCCACCTACAGGAATGCTGACGAATAAAATTGGTACCAGGAGTGGGATCATTTTGTGACTTCACCTGACCACGTGGTTTAAAATTAGTTTGCCAGAGTTCATAAAAGTTTGGAGACTTTGGCTAGTGAAGCACTCAGTTGCTTTAAGTAGAGCTCAAAGGATGTTCCTCCTGAGCCCAGAGGACCAGAATGCAGATAGGAATGGGATAGAGGCCAGTACCACGATGTTTCAGATGGGAAGGAAGACTGTTGGAAACTGGGCTAGAAGAAAGTTTGCCTGTGCATGTGCTAATACTTTATGTGGTACAGAGTTTTAAAGTAGGGGTCTAATTGACCTGATAGAGGAAATTTCAAAGCTGGGTAACTGTCACTAATATTACCAGACTTGTAGTGAAAATCAGGAGTGAAAAGAAGTAAAATATGTGAAAAATTTGTAATTTTACCAGAAAGGAAGCAATTGAAAAGTCAGGATGCGTATTTATTAGCCTTAATAAAAAACCAAATACTTAGCATCAGCACAGTAGGAAAGTTGGTGTCTTGGTTACTTCCTCGTCACTGGAATGCAGCACCCAGCACCCATACTGTAAAGGAGGAAAGGGTTATTTTGATGCAATTTGTAGAGGTTTCAGTCCACAGTCAGCTGTCTTGAAGGCCAGCTAAGCTCCAGGAGCTTTGGGAAGCCAGGCACTCCAAAGCCTGTTCCCACATACAGTGAAACAGAACTCTGGCTAAAAATTCACTTTGGAAACCGAAATAATTCACAGAGCCCCCCCTATGCCAAGAGTGGCAACTCATGCAGTCTGTTAAGAAAAATCATCCCTGAAATTGGTGGCAGAAGGACCTGGGCAGAGAAAAGCTACGCACCTGTCGGCATCCAGACATAAATCATCATTCTGCCCCAGGACTCCAAGAGACTCCTCTATGTAACTGTCATTTAGTCCCCCTTTAAGAGTCACCCAAGTCTTAAAGTTTAAGCACTGCTGAAAACTCTTTAAGTCCAGCATCTCCCCTGAGACTTCAGGCATACTCAGTACATAACCCTATAAAAATGAGGAAGTTAAATATAGCCAACATGCAATGGAACAGGGAAGACGTTCCCATTCCTAAAGGAAAAAAATAGAGGAATAGAAAGCAATGGGAACAAAGCAAATGTTATTACATCTTTTAGCTCTTCGTTCACCAGCCAGGGCAAGGTGAGGCACGACGTGAATGCCACATGGCTCTGGGGCCCCCACCCTTACAGTGCTGCTGGTCACAGCTCTCCTGGTCTCTCTTGGGCCGGCTTTGCCTCAGTCCTAGTGGCTCTCCCCAGGCATTCCGTGCTCTTGGCCTCTCCAGCATTCTGTAGTCTTCACTGTATTTTTAGCTTCTCATAGCTTCACAACTTTCTCTATGGTGCTCATTGCCTGGCCTTCTAGGCATTCTTCTGAATTCAGGATAGAAGCCTCAAGGGCCCAAAAGCTCTTTAAGTTCTCCATGTCTGTAAACCAGCACCATGTGGTCAACACCAAGTTCTGCCAGTTTGAGCAGTAGCCAGGCCCTCTGAGTTGTGGCTGTAGAGGCCTCTCAGTGTCTCCATAGCTAAGCACTGTGATAAATCCTAGGAATCAGTTCCCTGGGTGGTACATCTTGAGCAGGGTGCCCTGGAGCTTTGTCCTCAAAGCAAAGTCTTTGACTTGTGGAACTTTGAGGGGGAGGAATGGAATACTCTGGTTCCTCTGATGCCCCCAAGCTGTCTTTTCTATTGTCCTATTATGAAGCACCTGACTTATTTTTAATGCAAATCTTTTAAACAAGCAAGGTCTACTACAACTTTACAGGGCCTCAACTTTACCAGGATTTCCTTTCTGGCCAAACTCAAAGTTATTAAATAATTAAGCTGTGCCATTTCTTCTCACTTTACCATGTAGAGCTGGAAACATAGTACCTGTGGGACAACTTCCACATCAGGCTGCCTTGAAATTGGTTCCACCAGATTCATTAGTCTGCCAACACTAATATCAGCCTCTCACAGTCTCATAAACAAAATATAGGCTTTTTGTCATAGTATAAAACGTGGCCAAAAGTTGATTTGTCAGTGAAGTCCTCGTTCCCAGCTGAAAGCTGAACCTGCCCTTCTCCATCTTCATTTCTATCAACATTCTGTTCTTTTGAGTGCTGATGAAAATTTTTCACCAAGCTCATCTTGCAACATTCCAGGGCTGCTTCTCTAGCCCAAATCTTCAAAACATTTCAAACTCCTCCTGCAAACTAATTCCAACAGCTTCTGAACCACAGGACCAGGTACTGTCATGGGAAGGACCCCACTTAGTTGTTCTCCTACTGCTGGAAGATGGTAGCTGGCACTCACCACTTTAAGGAGGAAGTTGTTATTTTTGATAGGTTTCTGCTCCAACTGAGCTCTGCCAGGGTTATTATGGCAGTTAATCCAACATGGGGTTGGGTCTCAGAACAACTTGTCACTCCCAGACCAACTTCCATGTTCTTCTTCTAGTCCCCAGATAGGCTTTCGGTCTCCTCACATGTACCAGCAACCCTCCAGTCCTCTCCTGACATGGCTCTTCTCCTGCCCATATAACATCCCCCTGATAAAACTCCTACTTCCTGCTCTCTCCTCCTAGGGTTGTTGGGTTGTCCTGTAGCCCTCCTGTGCCTGCAGTAAAGGCTTCTTTTATCTCTCTCCTGTCTCTTATTTGCACCAAAGCAAGAACTTTACAATTTTGCTCATAATTTGTGGAGATTTCAATCCATAGCCAGTTCCAAACATTCCCCTTCCAAAGGGAATAATGGAGAATAGAAAGAAATTGGAACAGAGAGAGGACAAGATACACACAGCAGGCATTAGATCCTGCAGGTCCGTGTACAACACACCTGGTTGTAGCTCATATCGTCTCTTTCTTGAGCAGGTACCACTCAACAGACAATGCAGGTTCCTGGCATCTCCAGCTTCCTGGAGTCTGCCGTGGCCCTTCCCATTGCATGCATCCTTTTAGTGGCATACAACCTGGTCTCACAGGCCTTCCTCTGAAATCTTATTGGAAGCCTCCATGACCCAATACCTTGCATTCTTCATGCCTAAAAAACAAATAGTAAGTGGATGCTGCCAGGGTCTTCCATAGCTGGAGCAGGAATCTGGCTCTCTTGCATCATAGCCACAGAGGCCTCTGAGTACGCAAATGGTTGAACACAGGGACAGAAATATCAGTGGAGCTACTTCCCTGGGAAGTTTTTCTTGAGACAGTGTTTCAGGGACTTCCTTTTCCAAGGAAAGATTTATAATTTCACAGCTTGACCCTGTGAGGAGTGGAGTATCGCTCATTCCAGAGGTGCCTGCTGGCCATCTGTTATGGATTAGATGTGATATCTTCACGAAGCCTCATTACTTCAAGATAGAAGAGATTGGATTGTTGAGGCATCTTAAGTTGCTGTTAGGAGATGAGGCCTGGCTGCGAGAGATGGGTCCCTGTGCCGTGACACAGAAAGCTCTATGCATCTCTTCCTAGATCCTCCCTTGTCCCTTTCTCACTACCAGTGGTGGAAAAGCTCCTCCAGGCCTCTCTGCTGTTTTATTTATACCGTGGAGTCAACCCACATGGACTGAATGCTCTGAAACTGTAAGGCAAGATAAAGCAGCCCTCACTGAAGGCACCGGTGTCAGGAATCCCAGCATCAGGATGGTAGCACAGCGCAGCAGTGGTGATGTGGATTTGGCCTGTTTTCTTGGAGTGAGGGCTGGAGGATGCATGTATTGCAGCATGTGTTGGTGCTGGCAGAAGATTCCGCTGTAAGCACGTGCTGCAGGTCGTCTACCCCTTCTACTGCTGACGGACATTGAAGCTGACTCTACCCTTTGGTTCTTATGAGTAATGAAGCCATAAATATGTATGTGTGTCTATACTCATTCAAGTACCTGGTTTCAGTTTTTGGAGGTGAAAAAGAATGAGTTTCTTAGTTTTATGGTAAATTTACATTTAATTTTTTTTCAGGAATCAACTACCAATGGCAGAAACATCTTAAATTCCTTGTCACAATGTATAGAGCTTTTGATTTCTCCATATTTTCCCCAGTACTCTTTTGTTTTCCATTAAGAAAAAAAAAAGTCCTGCCCATCCTAGTGGTTATCATGTGCTGTGTCATTGTTGTTCTTATTTACATTTACCTAATGACTGCTGTTGTTGAGTAACTTGTTTTCATGTAGGTACTTATTGGTGATTTATGTACCTTTTGAGAAATGTCTATTTATTTATTGATGGATTGATTTATTTGATACTGTGTTTCACTACACAGCTGGGACTCATAGAGCTCCTCCTGTCTCAGCTTCCCCTGTGCTGGGATTACAGATGTGTGCCACTACTCCTGATGGAAATGTCTATTTAGATACCTTGCCAAGTGTTTTTTTTTTTAATTGAGTTGTTTGAATTTCTGTTGTTGAATTATATTTGTTACCTCAATTCCAGACTGTTGCTGGATATATGATTTTAAAATATTTTCTCCCATTCTATAGGTTGTCCCTTCACTTTATCAATAACGCTATTTGCATATAATTTTAGATTGTTTTTGAGGGAGGACTGGGGTTCGAACTCATGACCTTGCACTTGCCAGGCAGGCACTTGTGCCACAGAGCTATCTCCCTGGCCCCAGAATTTTAGATTTTTATGAAGATAAATTTATTGTTACTTTGGTTACTTATTCTTTTGGTGCCACATGTAAGGATCCATTGTGAGATTCACCATCATGATGCTTCTGTGATGCCTTCTAAGAGCTTTATTGTTTTAGTTCTTGTTTAAGTTAACTCTTGTATATAGTGCAAAGAAAGTGTTGAATTTCATTTTTTTAAAGTGTTGGTACCTCGTTGCTTCCTCATGATTTGTTGAAGAGAGCATTTTCTCTCCATCAAATGACCTTGGAACACTTGTTGAAAGCAACAGTCCACAGATATGTGGGTTTATGTCTGGACTTTTAATCTCTTCCTACTGACCTATATATCTATATGTATGCCAGTAGCACAGTATTTAAAGTAGTATATGTAATTTGACATATATCATATATATGTTTATATGTATTTCTATATCATCTATCTTTCTATTTGAGAGGGGGGTGTGCAAGGGAAGCAAGGACATTCTTTTCATTGTGAGGACTTGCAACACTAAACTCTATAGGGCGAGCTCAAAGATGGCAGATTCAGGTAAAACTTAATGCTATAGGCTTGAGTCCAAGATGGAAAACCCAAGCAAACTTTGCGTGTTGCAGTCTGAAAGCAGACCTCTTTCTCGGGAAGCCACCATTTTAGCTCTTCAAGATTGGGCATGGCCCATGCACACTAGGGAGGGCAACCTGCTTCACTTACAGTCACCACATTTAAAGTTTTCATCACATTTAAAAATACTTTTAGCAGCAGGGTGTGGGGGCGCATGCCTATAATCCCAGTACTTGGGAGTCTGAGGCAGGAGGATCAGGAGGATCAGTGCGAGTTCGAGACCAGCCTGGGCTACAAAGTGAGCTCAAGGCCAGTCTGAACTGCATAGCGAGACCCTGTCTTAAACAGACAAATAAATAAATAAATTTTGGGGGGTGGGGAGATAACTCAACAGAATAAACACTTGCCTGGCAAGTGCAAGGGCCTGAGTTCAATCCCCAGTTCCACCAAAAAAGAATTACTTTTAAAGAAATACATGGAATAGAGTTGCACAACTGGTCACTATAGCCTGCCAAGCTGGATCATAAAATTAACTGTATAGAAATTTGATCACTTTAGTATAACATTTGAAAATAAGTAGAGAAAGAGGTACTCTAAACAAAATGGGAATTTAGGAGAGCTCTTCTGGATGTGGAGGATTTTATATACTTTTTCTCCTAAAAATTTAATGTTCTTTAATATATTTGGTACAAGGTCTTACTACATAGTTCAGATTCATAGTGATCCTCCTATTTTCAGCCTGCCCAGTGCTGGAATGACAGGCATGTGCCACACACCCAGACTGTGACCAGCTCAGCACACCCAAGGACAGAGCCAGCATGGCATGTGGTGCTGCGTATCCAACCCTGGTCCCCGCACTTGCCTGAGCAGGCCCTTAGTCTGCCTCAGTCTTTTAGAAAATGCTTTCAGTCAGGAAGATTTCAAAATAGCTACTTCCTCTCAGTATTTGAATGCATAACCATAATCTTAACTGTAAGGAATGAGTTATTCAGACTATCTTCAAATCCTGTGGAGCCATTCTGACTATGAGTGGTGCAGCTATCATGGAAACGCTGCGCTCCTTATCAGGATGTGCTCTGTGTCACTTACTCTCTGTGTCTCATGGGCCATTTTCAGTGACTCAAATTCTGAGTCAGGAAGCAAGATGTCCCTTGATGTCACATTGAAAGGCTTGTGAGATTTACAGACTACAGGTCCTTGATGAACGGATGACTTCTGGGACTGGAGCAGTGCTCTTAAATAGATGTGTTTTCATGCTAAAGGTCCTATGAAGACAATTCCATTGCCTCACAGAATGTTCTTTGCGTTGCTGTGAACCATATGCTAAGGTAAGTGTCCTTCTTAAAAAAATATGTTTAGTACAGGGTCTCACCGGACAGATTGAATTGGTGGTGATCCTCCTGTTTTCAGCTTCCCACATACTGGGATTACAGGCAGGCACCACCACGCCCAATCTCAATCACTATCTCAGTGCACCCCAGGGGTGGGGCCAGCCAGCAGGCCAGGGATCGAACCCCAGCGCCTGTATCTGCCTAAGTAGGCGCTTTCACCCACTGAGCTCTCTGGTTGGCCGATAAATGTCCTGTTTGATAGTTTTTTTCAGCATGGCTGGAGCCCCACCAATATTAGCCAATCCTATGGGCTTAAATGAGACATCAAATGAATAAAGTGTGTGAGAATTGTCTCAGAGGACATCAGAAAGTGAAAAGTTGGTAGTATAGGTAAGGAAGTATCTTTACCAAAGAGATCATAAAATATCATCAACCAATACATCAGGAGACACTTGTGGGTTTGAAAATGTTGCCCAAAACTCAGATGCATTTTGGCATTTTTCACAGTGAGGATACTTTTTTCCCCCTGAATTTTAGCGCTCTCAGTGTGGGAAGCAAAGCTTTAATGAGCTCATTAAAGTTTTAATAGCAGGAAGATGTCAGAACAGCTTACTGAATGATCGTTCTGACAAGGATGAGCTGTCCTTAGAATTCCAAGATGAACCATGATGGGCTATTTTATACTACACTAATCATGAAGAATTTTGAGAACGTTTTCTTTTACCTTTTTAATGCTTTTTTCTCTGCCAGTCTCCCTACCCCAGCACCTCATCTGTTCTTCATCTCTGTTCTCTCTGTTTGCTCTATCAAGCACCAATTGACCAGGACATTGCAAGTTTGTGGAATATAAGCCACTGACCAGGAGTTCGTCTTCCACAAACTTTGAGAGTTATTTCCTATAAGTCTCTACTGATTTCTGGGCCACTTTTTCCAACTGCTTAGATAAATTAAAAGAATCTTAAATTAAAATTGTCCTACACTGAGTTTTCTACTCTTTACCTCTGCATGAGCTCTGAAGCCCTTATCTTTGGCAATCGCAATTGTAGTTAAGTTAAACTTAACTGCTTACTAAATCCCAAAGCTTGGTGTCTTAACACAACAGAGTTTTTTTTTTTTTTAATTGCTGATATGAAGATATTAATGAGGAGATGTGGGCTCTGCATTCGGGGCCTGAGCTGAAGTTCTTTTCTCGGGACCCTGTGCCCTGATACCCGGTGGATAGAAAAGGGAATGGAACTTAGACAGGAGGAGGTTTCGGTGGGTCGAGCTGGGCAGCATGCTCATGGTTCCCACCTGCATTTCTTCACCATCTCTCATTTCTACTGCTATGCTAACCACAAGGAGGTTGATGGGTGGAATCGACTACATGCTCAGGAGCGCAAGGGGTCACTTCAGTGGGAATAGGCTAGCTACAGTTTAACTGTTCTTCACATTCAGAAAACTTCCTTTTGAGTTTTTTCTCTTCTGTATCAAGCAGATTTAGAAAGTTAGTTCTTCCCCTCAGATCTATGCTTTACTTTTTATTCTTGCTGCCCCTGTTCTATTCTAGGCCTGATTATGCTGGCCTCAGATTTTGGGATCCTTTTCCCATGACATTTGATCGTGATAGCTAGAGTCCTTCCTTCTGATTGCCAGTGTCATCTTTTGGTAATGTGTAACTCAAGAGGTCACCACAGTGATTACATTTCAGGGTAAAACCACGGGTCTGTGCTAAGGTGTCAAAGACTTTCCGACTGCAGGCGCAGCATTCTGCCCTGTGAGCAGAGGTTTGGTTACTAGATAATAAACTCTGCCAGGGGCTGTTCCCTGCTGCGCTCCTAGGGTCAAACTCCTGCACTTCTGGATCCTAGTGAACACTCAGTGAGCTTTGGATGAGCTGGTCAGAGGTTTTATGTGTCCACACCCATTTGCCATATTGGATGATATACTAATTGAGAATGGAAACTATTAATAATTTTCGAATCTCCTCTTTGTGATGCAAGACACATGATTGTGAATTGAGTGAAAAGTATTATTAGAACACATGAGATAAAATTAATAAGGACAGTTAGCTTAAGATGTAACAAGACGCTTCTGAGAGGAGGAAAAATTTGATGTATACATTAAAATGGCCCTGTCATTTACTTATAAGAAAATATTTATGTCTACTAATTATGTGTCGGGATAGTTCTAGGCACTTAGGAACACAATAAATAGGAATAAATATATCAGTGATATTCTGGAAACTCATGAAGAAATTAAAGAAAATTGCTGGGCATGGTGGGGCATGCCTGTAATCCCAGCATTTGGGAGGCTGAGGCTGAGGCAGGAGGATCAGTGTGAATTCGAGATCAGCATGGACTACAAAAGTGAGCTCAAGGCCATCCTGAACTGCATAGCAAGACCCTGTCTCAAAGAGATAAAAAAAAAAAAAAAAAAAAAAAAAAAAAAAAAAAAAAAAAAAAAAAAAAAAAAAAAAAAAAAAAAAAAAGAAAAAGAAATTAAAGAAAATTAAAACTCAGAATATGACAAGGGGTTCTAAATTTTGCCATGGAATCAGAAAAGTTTTCCTCAAGGAAAGGACATTTAAGCTGAGATCTGAAGAATATGAACTTGTTAACCGGGTGGATGGGAGACAGGAAATGGTTGATTTCCAAAGAGGCAACCTGCCCAGTCTCTGCTATCAGACGAAGTGTGTTTCAAGATGCAGAGTGGAGCAGCTGTCTTAGACAATGGAGCACGAGGGTGGAGTTGCAGGGCACAAGGCTGGAGAAGCCCCAAAAACAGAAAGGGTAGGCACCCTGTAAGCCATGCTGTGAATTTCAGTTTGATCCAGAGAGCGATAGCGAGCCATTGACATTTTAGTTGTGTCCTAATTATTTTCCAAAGATCACTTTGGCTTCAGTGAGACCTGGCTGGGGCCAGATGAGACATGGAGAGACGAGGTAAAAGGCTGGTGCATATGTTCCAGGCAAAGGATATGGGTAACTGGATTAGAAGAGGAATGGGTGAGAGGGAGAAACAGATGGCTCTGAGCATTTTATAAGTGATTCAGTAGACAAGAAGCAGCGATGTGCTGCATGCAATGAGGGGAGAGCTTGGTTTACTGGCATTGTTTCATCTTGGAAATGTTGATTTTGTCCTTACCAGGACCCGTTACCCTCCTTAACGTCTATTTCAACTACCCACTCACTACCACTTGCACTCCTATCCATTCCCTATGCTACTTCTCTTGCAATATTTGGCCATCAGAACAAACAGCCCATTGGTCTCTTGCCATTTCACCGCCTTTACTCCTCTTAGGATCCTGTTGTCCTCTTGTTTAAATTCATATTCTATTCTCTCTATACCTTCTTCCAGTCCCTCTCTTGCACTCACAGTCACCTTCCCTGACTTCTTGCTTCTCGCTTTTGGGAAAAACCTGAACCTTACTTCATTTCAACTCTCTAAATATTCCTTGCACAACATCTTGCTGGAAGAAAGTGTAAAACAACACTAAATCAGTTCTTGTATATGATCACTTACCTCGGGCGTGCACATGATGCTTCCCGGATGTTACACTAGTTGTTCTTTACAGTCTTGCTCCTAGATGATCATTTTAGTGAATGGACCTCAGACTTTCATCCACAACTCCCATTCCAAGTCAGTGAGCATGCATTCATTCTTCTAAGAAATAGAAACAACCAGAAAAGAACTTCCAAAGACTCATACACTCGTCTCCCCATCCCTCAGTTGGTTAGCGACGACCTCAGCAACAACTCTGTGCATGGAATGCTTCAGGCAAAATCAGACTGAGGCTATAATAGGAAGAGAAATGAGGAAACAAAGACTAAAAGTTACAGAAAGTCCAAGCATTTTTCTTGTGAACACAAGACTGCAAGGACGAATTCTGACTAGAGCGTTTGCTTGGGGGCTGAGCCAAGCAGAGGCTCCGAAACAAAACGCAATCAGAAGAATTCAGTGCTTGTTGCTTCAATACCTACAGGAGACATTACTGAAAGCCCTGTCCATTCCTGGGCCTTGGGTAATTTATTTTAACATTGTAATTACACGTAGGAAAGAACAGCTAAGTTCTCTGAAGAATATGGTCTGGTCCTGTCCCTTAGAGGTGGCATTTTGTCTGAGAAAATGGGAAAGGATCTGACTTGTGGACAGATAGAGGGTGGTCTTGGATACGTGGAGGGGTGCCTCTTCCACTGTGCCTGGCAGAACGAAGCACAGACTAGTGCTGAGTCTATAGGCTTGGCCGTGGGATTAGTGACGTTGCCACCAGAGGCCCTGAGATGGAGGCAAGGCCCTCTGACAGGGAAGAAGGTGTCTGGGGCATCAGGCAGTGCCAAGAGCGAGAGTCATTGACTAAGGGCTCTTTTGAGGTTGGTCGTTGTGAGTCAGCAGCAGCTATTTCCTCAGTTATAAGTAATAGGAAACAAAAGGCTCTTTTTTTTTTCCATCAGGCAAAACACCCCTTAGGGAAAAGTGGCATCATTTTTAAGTGAGCGAATCACCACTTATTTTTTCTGCCGTATCATGAGTCAGCATGTGACTGGGATGGCTTGGAGACCAGCACTATGTAAGGGAGAAAAAACTGTGTTTTGCTTCTCCTTCAAGAACGCACAAGATGGAACAAGACCAAAGATTTCCTGAGGGGTGAAGTCTTCCCCTCGCCTGCGCTGGGAGTAAGGAGACCTGAGTCATAGTTCTTCCATCATTGAGATTTGTTCTTGGGTTTCAGTTTTTCTCATCAAAATGCTGTGAACAGATGATCTTATTTTCCTTCCACTCATAAAATCTCTGAGCTTATTACATTCTTTCTCTGTATTGGCTTCCGAGTTGCAAGCAGGGCCATAAATCATGGACTCGTCTGGGAGCTGAAAGTTCTTGCAGACTGTGTTTAAACTCATGCTAAGATTTCAGGGGGTTTTAGACCAATTAGGAGGTAAGGGAAGCAGTCAGGAAGACAGGGATAAAATGTTGTCTTTCTTACCAGTAGGCCTGATATGGTCTTAGCATGTGGCTCAGAGGTGCAAGCCAAAGGGCTCTGAGCTACAGAGGGGCCATCTGGCTCACCAGTCACAGGCAGTGCACAGAGTCACAGCCCTTCTCTTACTGTCCCCAGGACAATTTTAAATAGGGAAGCAGGGCAGAATCCAGGCTTCCTACCAGCAGCCAGCTTCATAAAGGCAAGGGGAGAAGATGGAATGGAACATTTATTTTCAGATTTTTTGCTCAACTTGCAATCATACATTGCTTCTGCTTGGGAGTGTGAATTA